>JACEGR010004957.1:0-79806 GCA_014170235.1 Listronotus bonariensis
AAGTTGAAGAACCACGGGATAAAATTGGTAAAACGAGTTAATAAAACTGAACATCACATGTAAATTTTTTTTTTTTTGAGAAAAAAATATAAAAAATATAAAAATTGTAAATGCATAACCTAAAGTCCTTAAAGTAAGAAAAAAACGACTACTAAACGTCAGTTATACTATGCAAAATATGGAAAGCATTTGGCAAACGTCGGAAGGGTCTGATTCTAATTATGAATGGATACAAAGTCGATTGATGAGATAAGGTCACGACATTCGTCAGATTGGCTAGCCTGGCTGTGACGTCAAGTCGGGCCATTTTCGGCCATGTTTGATTTTAGGCAGATCAGTGGCGTAGAATTAAGGAGGAAACAAAAAGAACTGTACGTTATAAAAAAAGTTTATTAGATTATATCAATATGCATAAGTTATAATTAAACTATAAATGTAATTAAATAATTATTTCATTTATTCAAAAACCATTATAAAAACTTTGTATAGGTATGTACATAAATAACTGGTTCCTTATTTGTTATATACCTACCGGTTGAGCTAAATAACATATAACACATATGCAATGTGACGAAGAGACAATCTAACTAAATACGGACATGTAAACATGCGTAACTAATATTGCTTGTTTATTACATAGAGGAAACCTTTTTATTTGTAATTTCTCAGAAATTATATTCTTTACAACAGTTGGTACATGGTTCCAAATTACACTGCTGTCCTTAGTTAAGCCGGATGTTCATGAAAGTGGTTTTCTGCTCGCGGATAATAATTCAGCGTTGTGATTGGTTAGTGAAAATTTAAAATGCTTTTCCCGCCAATCACAACGCTGAATTATTATCCGCGAGCGGAAAACCGCTCTGATGGACAGTAGGCTTAAAACGTCCTAACTACATTTTTTAAAATGTTGGCCTACACTACTACTACGTATATGCATATATATTATCAGTTATTCTATGCATTATTTATCTATTCTCCCAAGTTAACAACGTCCTAACTTTATTGTGTGTGTTGCGTCAATGAAGTTAGGACGTCGTAACTTGGGAGAATAGATAAATAATGCATAGAATAACTTGTTTACACATATAGGCCAACATTTTTAAAAAATATAGTTAGGACGTTTTAACTAAGGACGGCAGCTATATTTAGTTTTGTTAAAATTTTAAGGACATATAGGGTATAATACCTGAAAACTGTTTAAGATTTAATTAGGTACCTTTCTTTGAAAAAAAACAAAATATTAAATTTAATTTTAAAACTTATATTGTTATATAATATTTTTTAAAGTACCCATAACTAAATAACTTTTAATTTGAAGCATATTTGAAAAACTTAACAGTATTTATATTTTTTGTATCTATAATGACTAATACACAAAACTGATTTATTAACTCTGCTTTATTTTCTTTAAAAATACTCATGTATAATATTAATAATAAAATAATCCTTATTGTACAGAAATAATCACATACAAAGGTGGAAAGTATCGCCAGGCGTATTTTAATTAATAACCATCAACTAAAAAAATATATAAACAAAACTAGAACCCTCGACACTACACTGCTTCATAATGTACAACACTAAAGACTAAACACTATAAAAAATTACTAAAATAAAAACAGTTAGAACCAATAAAATATGAAATCTCTATAAACTAACAACAAACATTTACAACTCGAAAATAAACAACCGAAACGAAAATAGCAGAGCCTTTTACCAAACAATAAAAGCTTCGACAACGCACGACTCTGTCATCAGCTGATAATACTGACAACTTGAAACAGAACTGCCAACCGAAATCGTAATTCTCACACCCTCACGTCCCTGACCCAAGCTATCACCGGTCTCGCTTATGTCTAAACCCCTTCTCATAAAGAAACTCTGGAATGGATAAAGAAAGTGGATTCATAAAGTGTGTATTAGCCTCAGGTTTAATTAAGGGATTAAAAAAAAGATTAACTAGTTGTTTGAGTACACGAAGACAGAGAGAAAGGAATTTGATCTATAGGAGTTTTTCTCTGGCGCTTTAAGTCGAACGGTCAAGCGGTAAGGCTGCCTCTATAAAGTGCGTGCTTAAAGGTAGGATGGAGATTTTTAATTTGATCTACTTACCTGACAACACTGTGCCACTGAGCGAGCAGTCAGTGAAAGTTGTTTTTTGTGGTTATGTCTATTTTTGTTTATGTTTTTATTTTTTCGGAAATTTTATTATTACTCTTTTTAATATTAGAAGAAAGCTTATACTGTGTAGTAACTTAACGTTAATAAGATGATTTTTGCTAATTTGGGTTCTACGGTTTTAGGTAAGTAAAAAGTTTTTTTTACTGTCACTACAATAAATATGTCACTTGCAAAACCAATAGCAGTTTTTAGAATGACATCATAATATATATCACAGGAGTGTTGTAAAGTACTTTGCAACACTAGTGCTGTAAAGTACTTTGCAACACTAGTGTGATATAACGCATTTTCTATGCATGAAACCAGTGTGCTATTTGCTATCTTCACAAGTGGTCGTAGGAAAAAATATTTATCGATCAACCCTCGTAAACAGTATAGTAGGCCTTTATCCCAGCTTCGTCTAGCCCTGCCGTCGAATTCCGGATTTAGTCGTCCCTCTCCCCTTTACCCTATCGATCGTAGTCTGAATGTCTAGCCATTCTTCCCCGCTGAGGTTTACCTTGTTTTTTTTTAAAGCCTTATTTTTATCTACTGATGACGACAAAATAAAGGGTTAGAAAGTTTTTGTTAACTTCGAGAAGCCAATAGGTAGGTAATTAGAGGTTTAGGGTATATATAGGAAAGGGGGCAAAAACGACTGATGTCTGCCCTCAGGGGTTTTTACTATCTCTTGAATATTAATATTCGTTCGAGGTTACTAATGAAAACAGCCGATGGCGATAATTAAAGCACTTTTTTCCAGTTATTGTTTTTAAATTAAAGAAAAATTGAAGTATTTTTATTGTTTTCTTTACAGACTGCTTTGTTAGGTTATGTTGGATTCAGTAATAAACCAGTAGCGGCTCGCGGGTCTAAAAACAGATGTAGTGCAGGAAGGGACAAAAGCGCATTCACCATTTTAGCAAAATTGAAAATACTGAACTTCTCAAAAGTCTAAATAAAAAGTTTTAATATCTAAACTTACATAAATGTTATACACCAAATTAATCCTATCTTTTAATGCAGCAAATTTATTAATTATATCTTCATAAACTAGTTGAGTTTTTATCAGTTCCTGTAGAAGCTCCTTTTAAATTGAAATATTGGCAAAAGATAAAAGTCTATCTCAGGATATAGACACGCTTTTCGACGGTATTGTTAAAATTAGCGAAAAAAGTTTATACGCCTCGATAAAAATGTCTTTATTTGCGCCAACTTGTTTCACTAACTGCTACAATGAAATATTTCTATAACTTTTATCAGCAAATATTAGGCCAAGTTCATTTTTGAGCCGCTGATTTTTGGAAATGATTCGGCATATATCTCCAATAAATTTTGAAAAGAATCAGTGGGAAAAGTTTGGTTGTACTGGCCAAACTTTGCAGTATCAGCAAGACAAAAAAATGTAGTTTGTAACAATCTTCGAATCTTACTTCCATTTCCATTAAAATATGATCTAATATTTCATAGAGAAGTGCTCTATACTGTCCTTTAATTTCGGAAACAATCGAAATAATACATGAAAACCAACAAAACGACCAAAACCTATATTATCTGCACAAAATTATCTAAGGCTAGCAATTTACCAAGCAATATACCTGATACTTCCACCCGCGATTATGGCCGCCGGCAAGCTATAGCGTTGTCATGGCAACGGAGCGTCAAAGCGTAAACAAAACCTCACATAAGGTGTATACTTCGGTCCGTTTTATATTTGCAATACACGTGCTAATCGCGGATTGCCGAAAGCGGAGGAAAGCGACTCGCGCCAGCAGTTAATTTATATGCTAGATTTTTTATGGCGAATATTACAAATAAGAAATAGAAATGAGTAAAATGAATTGAATAATGGTAATATGTTTTTTTATATTTTATGTAATAAACCAAATTACAATTTTTTAAAAGAGCGTGTCTAAAGTCAGAACTCCCCCACCTACCCTTTTAAGTTGTTTAGTATTTTTATGGAAATGTGAGGACTTTAGTAAGACAACATAAACCAAATTTTAGGCAAGTAATAATAAATATAAATGTCAAACTGTGAGTTGAGCGTCATTACAAAAAAAAATTATTGGAAAGGGAGTCTTGTGGCACATCATTTTAAAGCTCTAGACGAGTACTCTATAACCCCAAAGTATAAAGTCAATACCTTAACCTACTACAAAATGGCGGTACTTTAAATACTACCTGTCCTACCTGATTTGGATGGTCATATTTCCAAAACTAATAAAGTTAGATATACTTAATGTGGTCTTTTCATAAAGATTTTTTATATATCTTTTTAACTGTGATATAAAGTGGACCTGACAGCTCCATTACCTAGGGAGCCCGATAGAATTAATCATATATCTGAGTATGAAGCAAGTCCGAATATATTGTGACATAGGATTTGAATACATAAGGACCACTTTACGTCACTGGACAAATCTACCAAATGGAGCTATCTTCTTGGACCATAAGATCGGTGGACCATAAAAACTATATTTTTCACTATAAGATAGGACTAGAGGAACTATTTGACTAACTAAATTTAGTATGGGCATACCCCCACTAGAGGTGTAGCCCGTACGGGGAGCTTAATTAGAACTTTAACTTTTTCTTGACTTTACTTCTACTCTTTACTACCCTTACTTCTTTTACTTTCTTCACTACTATCCTCTTTTCAAAATTGTGTCTTTTTAAATAATAAATTTGCCCCTGTTTGCTTTGCAGTTCTACGCCATCCACTTTGTTTAATGTATTTATTATTATGAGAGTACACTCTTTACGCGGTCTTCGAGGAGTACTTAAACTTCCCGGGTAGGCGATTGAAGGCGTCGTACGAGCGTAGCTGTACCCTTGGGGATCGAGAAAAGATTCATGCTAAATTGGGGCTTCTTTCTTCTGAGGCTAAGCGCTGTGAGTGAAGATTCCTAAAGCCTGAAGTTTTTACGTTTTGGTGTTGAACACATGGTGTCTTCGTATGATCGAGGAGTTGGGCACGCCTTGCGGAAAAAGGGCGGTAGTGAAAGTGACGGTTATGCGCGATACCAGTAGCAGCCGCTGGATTGACAGTCACAATTTATGCATGTTCAGAAGTTCATCGCTGTTGTTGATTTGTACAGGTCTTTCTTATTCATATGCTAGGAAAGTCTGGGAGTTTCGAGCTCGATTATCCAGATTTTCCAAGGACAAAGCCGGGAAAGCTTATAAGCAATAGCTTATATGACCGGAACGGGAGAACTGGCGAATTGACTTAGTATCAGGGCCATAAAACAAAGAGATAGATATTATGAGAGTAACCCATAGATAACCTATATTTAAATCCGCAGTGGCAAGAAGCATATTTCGGATTTTTACGACCACGCGGAATAAACAAATGGACGGGTGGACGAACATGCGCACTTAAAAGCCGTGGCAAAATACAAACACCGGCACCCCGTACCCTCCATCCGAGGTCTGACCGTAACGCTCATTAGCTACCGTACTCCGAACAGAAAACCAGAACGCCGCGCCGGCGCCGTCGATAAATTTTTTTCGATAATGCGGATAGTCTGTTTGGCGCCAGGCGCGTTTACTCCTCGATTTGCTTGCGCACAAGCCCGTTTTTCCGCTCATTTAATGTACTTTTTTTCGCGCAGGTTATAACATTGGCAAACCATCGAGATCAATGGAGTAACCTAGAAAATTGTTAAATTTCCAGTGTTAAAACCTTGACACCTCACGTCTATCTTTATTTAGAAAAATTCTCAATGTTAAGTAACCTAATTAAAATGAACACTTACTTTAAAATTCCCAAAATGTATATTTTTTTAAAATTCTCAAAATGATTACTTTTTATACTAGGTGTTTACAATATGTTTACAAGAACTTTTATTCATAAAAATACATAGGAAATTACCTCTTTAAGTTTCGTACCTTAGTTATAAAAGTATACAAATTATTGAATATTGTTACAGACTTTCAAAAATGTGTTTAGGTTATAGAATTTTAGAGAGTTAGGATCATTTAATTTAGTTTGTTAATTTATTTAAATAATTTACCTTAATTTTTCCAAGTTCTTTTATTCGAAGGTTTCCGAAAACGCTTCAATTATCCATTAAGAACTTTTATGCCATCCTGTACTATGGAATTTTCCCTGATATTTCTCGAAGATTCTAGATCATTCTTTACTCTTCCACCATACTATAAAAGGGCGACAGGAAACCTCCGATCAGTTAGTATAGATTCGACTTTTGTGCTGTAAACTTCGAGACATTGACAAGTAAAGATTTCGTCGTTGTAACCATAGTTACGTTCGATTGTTATTAAAGGTATAAAAACGAAAGCACGTGTTTTTATACGAGGTGTTTTGGAACAATATTTATGCACATTTAAAGCACGTTATGGATGTGGGTAATGAGCGTGAGTAATGGCCGTGGGTAATGAGAGATATTACCTGTTTAAAATCACAATAATAATGTATACATTTTAAACAGTCGTAGAAAAAACATATTAATGAACATAATTAATTGCACTGAATAAACCTAGCAAACGCCCACTTTATTATATCTGACTCTACTCATGCATTGTATAATTATTTTAAAAATAAATTAATTTCGAAAATTTACAACTGTTTGCTTTGGCCGACGCACTACTCGTTAAAAATTATATAGAACAAATGTTTCATGACAAAGTTGCGATCTATACAGGGTGATTTTGATTTAATGTTTACCTTTAACGCTTTAGCTTTAGACTTATGCAAAAAATACAGGGTCTTTTCTAACAACGGTACGAAACTTCAAGGTATGATTCCTTATGTTATTTTATGAAAAAAGTTCCTATAAACGTATAGTAAGAATATTTTAAAAGCGAAAATTCGGTACCCTTTGAAAATAATACAAGAAAAACATAAAAAAGGCCGCCTGCAATCGGACTATTTTATACAAAGGCGCCGCTATCCTTTACAGCGACGCGCCGATACACTATGGGATAGAAATCCATTATTTTGGCCAAAAAGCAACTTTGAAATTTTAATGGCTCATGCTGTGTATTTCAAAGTAGATACTCCAAACTACATGTACGCAAAATTATAAAAGGATATAACGACTTCTATTGGGGTAATAAGAAACTTGAAAATGTATTTTAAGTAAACATAAATATACAACATTTTTAATCTACTTAGTTTATTATTAGTCTTGTTTACTAAAAAAAGTAAAAGAGTAAGAGCCAATGTTGTGTTTCCGATGCAGTCTCGCGAAGTCTCGCTTCTTTTGTCAAAGATTTTTTACCTTTTTCTTTATCAGTTTTTGTACTTACAATCGCCTTCCTACTTTTTGCTACTTCTGAGTGTAAGGACTGATACAAGATTTTTTATAATTTACAGGTTTACAGGTTTTCCATTTTAAAAATTAATATGTTTTGTCCTACACTGTATATCCTAAAAGATAAAAGCATTCTGATGAAAGATATGGATTCTACAAAATCTACCCAACAAAACAGTGTTTTTATTTATTTTATATGTTAAAAAATAAAGAATGTTGGGAAGATGTATCTCTATTAGGCTTTTAAGAATATTTTAAAATTATTTTTCAGATTTGGATGGTCATATTTCCGAAACTAATTGAGATAGACACATCAAATTTAGTATTTTTTAAGGCATTTTAAAATATTTTTTTGGTGGTGATATAATATTCAAGGTATTCCATTTAAAAAATGATACCTATTGTCGTACCCTGTATATCATTTGAGATAATAATCATCGGATTACTGATTAGAATACTACCGAATTAACCAAATAAGCTGATATTTTAGTTTATTTTGTACAATATAAAATAATACTGTTAAGGGGGTGTAAATTTATAATAAAATATAATAAGTTTTAGGTTTCCAAAAGCATTTGTATTTGTAATTTTCAGTTTTGACCAAAAAATAATTTCTATTCCATAGTGCGATGACCACCTGCATCAACCGACATATTATCATAAAAGAAATATAGCAAAGGCGGCCGCGAAGACAAGAATGCCGATTTATTTGCTTTTAACTTTTTGTGATTTTTTTTCGTATCAAAGAGCCACCGAATTTACATTTTTAAAGTCTTCCTTCTATATGTCCTGAGTTGCTTCCTTACTGAGATACAGGGCGTTAAATTTTAAGATTTTTTTTTCAAAATATTTTTAATATGCTTAGGCCGATTTAGATAAAATTTGAAACATTTTTTAAACTTATAAGGCGTCTAATTAGCCCCGACGATATTGTTATTATACCACTAACTTTTTTATATTTTTTTATAATTAGGCAATTAACCGTTGTTGGAAAACACCCTGTATATTGAACAACTATGAGAAAATTTGTATACAGGGTGTTTTAGAATAAGGGTGTGAATTCTCAGGTGATTTTAATGGTATGGGAGCCCAAGAAGGGATTTAGGGATTTACTACATCCCGGCGGATTAATATACTAGAAGATACCTTGTACCCGGTTAAGTACCTCCACCAAATATGAGCTCCTAATACAGGGCCGATCGTAAAAAGCAAAAATATATCCATCAGAAATTGTCGAGAGCGTCAGATTAAAATAGGGTGAGTCAATTACATGCTAACAGTGTATTTTTCACTAATCAGAAAATTTAAAAGTGAAGAAAGCGGAGGGCTACAAAGTTATAAAGCAGAGTCAAATACTAAAAATCGGTATTCGAATACGAATACGAATACCGGAAAAAAAGTATTCGATATTTCAATACTTGGAAGAAAAAAGGTAGTCGAATACTCGGTATTTACGAACATCTGGAATCGGTTTTCGAATACTGGAAAAAAAGATTCGAATTACAGGAAAGAAAAAGAAACGATGATTAAAAATTTGAAGACAAAAAAAGGTCCTCGCCTCATTTTTCCCTATTTTTTTGTTCCCTTTTGGTATTCTACTCGTGCTACTCATGACAATTTTGGTTTTTGAATACTGCTTACACATTCCGATATTCGAATACTATTCGAAATCTATTTCGACCTTCAGGGCATTATAGTCCTAGAAACGCCCTTGATACATAAATAGCTATTAAAAAATGTTCCTATTTTCTTGCATTTTATACTATGCTAAGAGAAATATATCAACTTAAAAAAACCCTGTATATTTTTTTGTAGTAGAGCGCAACTAAAAATACTAATCTAAAACCTGAGAATTTTTCCAAAAATAACTTGTTTTATGTAATCGATATATTAACAAAAAAACGCACTGTTTAGTAAATGAACCAGATAACTACGTCACAATAATTTAGGAAAATGTCTGGCTTTGCAGTGATTATTTTGGATAAATTTAATGCATTTTTTACATTAATAAAATAATAAACACAGCTGGTCTAGACAAAATTATCTTGAATTTTTATTAGACTAAACTTTGAACGTATTAATCACCAATTCATGGTAAATTTTAAAACCGGTTTAAAAATTTAACTTCTTAAAAAAATAATACTAAATTTGGCATAAGCTATAAAATAGGTGTTAAAAAAGTAACTTTTTTAACAGTTTAAAGCTTTTTTCACACTTTGAATATGTGTTTTGTGTCAGTGCCTTCTACAAGAATCTTAAATATTAATTTATGCAATGTAACAGTAAAGCGGCCCAACGACGATCAATATTATTGCGCAAAATTTCATATTGTACAATATTATTGACCGTTTGTGGTTTATATTGAGAGCTTGTACAATATATTGTGTCAATCAAAATTAGTCTTATTTTTATTGTGCAATAGTGTTTTATTGTGACGTGTGTGGGTAATATTGCACAATTATTTCAATTTTCAAATACGAAAGTGTATTTGTTTTACAAAAACAATTACACAAATACGGGTTAAAAAGCAATAGAGAAAGAAATAAAGGTTTTTCTTATTTTCAAACATGTTTCAAGCAGCTACTTTTTTCTTATCCATGTTTTACCCGGTAGATACAAAAACAAAATTAGTTATTGTGCAATATATTAAATATAGTCTTTGCAAAAATATACTGCACTATTTGGGGATGACTACGTTTTTTGTTGCAATAAAATGGCTGTGCTGCTAAAATTAAAATTAATAAGTTTAGATAAATCAAACATGTATTTTGGGAATTTTTTATACGTGGTGGAAAAAATATAGTATGTAACACATGCATAAAGTGTCTTTTTTTTACATAAATTACTATTTTTAACACGCTTTTATTAACTTGGGTTGTAACTATCTATCAATCTGGCTGGCTATGTAACGGAATCTTTGAGCCTAATTTTAACCAACTTCCAGCTATTCGATTTCTTTGAAACTTTGCACACGTATTAAGGACCGATGACAATGCAATAATTTAAAAACAGTATCCCGTTAAGTTCCAGCATTTTCCAGGAAAACCGGAAAAGTGAAAAATCGTACGTTCTGACGGATGCGCCAGATTAGACAATTGAATAATCGAACTTGACAACATTTGCCGACGGGTTGGGGACAGGGGCTCAATTCTGCTAAATTGAACTCATTCGTTCGCTGAACGTATTCGTTCCGGGAGCGTATAACCTTCATCTGTTTTTTTTAACGAACGAATAACCTTCACTTGTTTTTTAAAACAGGCGGTCATCAAAATAATAATGCCCAACATGACTTATACATAAATTACCAAGCTTCTGTAATTTGTAAAAAATGATAAAAACACTTACTTGATGCCTCATATTTAGACAAAGAAAACTATCACTAGGTAATAAACCAAAGCATTTTCAATACGTTGTTTACAGTGGGAAACATCATTTTCAACAAATTTAATATTTTTCATAAAACGGTAATGAACTTTTCTAACCTCTAACTTTGGTGTATTGTGGGTTAGCTACCTACTGACTGATAGCCTAGTTTACACCGCAAAGCTACCCACTGACTGATAGCCTAGTTTACACCGCAAAGATCTTTGGATTCTTTTAAATGAGTTTTAACTTTAGTAATAAAATCAAAATTGGGTATCAAACTTTACTATTTATGAGTTTGCATAAGATGAAAAGTACGCTTGACTTTGACAAATCTGTCATATTTTAAATTTTAATGCGGTGTTGTGCGCCAATTTGGGAAGGTGGCTATGCACGAAAGAAAACTTTTTAACACGCTTTTATTAACTTGGGTTGTAACTATCTATCTATCCATCTGGCTATCTATGTAACGGAATCTTTGAGCCTAATTTTAACCAACTTCCAGCTATTCGATTTCTTTGAAACTTTGCACACTTATTAATGACCCATGACAATGCAATAATCTGCAAACAGTATCCCGTTATCTTGTTTTTGATCGCCAGGAAAAAAATTCCATTATATTATAAAAACAACACCTGGGTTGCCATCTGTTGGCAACATTCCAAACTTTGCTACTCAATTGCGAAGAAATTTTTTAGTGGGTTGCCATCTGTTGGCAACATTTCAAACTTTGCTACTCTTTGCCATCTGTTGGCAACATTCCAAACTTTGCTACTCAATTGCGAAGAAATTTTTTAGTGGGTTGCCATCTGTTGGCAATATTTCAAACTTTGCTACTCTTGTTCACTAAAAAATTTTTTCGCCATTTTGTCAAGAGTAGCAAAGTTAATTGATATAACGAACTAAAAATGAAAAATAATTAATAGTTTAAAAAACTAAAAAACACGCTTTTATATGCAACCGAACTAAAAATTCGAAAATAATTTTTCATTAAAAAAATATTGTCATTTCATAGTAAAAAGCGTGGGGTGCTTAATATATTAAATGTTATAATTATTATATTTGCCAATATCTATGATGGAAAAGTTATGAAAAATAGTAAAATGCACCCCACGCTTTTTACTATGAAATGACAATATTTTTTTTAATGAAAAATTATTTTCGAATTTTTAGTTCGGTTGCATATAAAAGCGTGTTTTTTAGTTTTTTTAAACTATTAATTATTAATATAATAATACAAGGAAAGACTCTTTAAAATGGTAAAAAATTTGCCTTTATTAGTTCGCCAGGGGCGCATTATAAACTTAACCTCTTATATGAGTAAAGTTCCGGTGGTCCAGTGGTAAAATGTTCGCCTGTCACCCAGGTGACCTGGTTCAATTTCTACGAAAGCAGGTTTCTTTTTATAAAAATAGATAAGAATAAAGCGCAACGAATTTACTTATTTTTAGTAAATTGTTTCTTTGATATTTATTTATACTAATATTATAAATAAAGAGGTAAAATTTGTTACTTTGATTGTTGGTTTGTAAGGGCTAATTTTCGAAATACTGAACCGATCATGAAAATTCTTTCACAATCAGAAAGCTACACTATTCAGGAATGCAATAGGCTATATTTTAATATGATTAAATAAAACGTTTAGAGAGAAAATATAATTAACGCACGTAATTCACGCACGTAAGTACGAGTCGGCTAGTATGTAGGGGAAGTCCGGGTAAAGTGAATACCTTAAGATGTTTGAGACTTTATCAAGAAAGGTATAAGAGATAGCAACAAAATAAATACTACAAATCAATCTTTATTAATTATGTCTACATATTTTGTACTCAATTAAGTTCACAAGTAAAACAATAAGTAACTAAAAATAAAATTCAAAATGTGTCATATTATTCACTTTGTCCAGACTCCTGGGTAAAGTGGATATGGTGCCCGGGTAAAGTGAATTACTATCTTTTAATTACACAAATCTTAAATTTATATTTCGAAACAAAACTTAATACAGTTAAAAACTTAAATTCACGTTTAAAGGTAATATCTTAAAAATTAAGAATGGCGGTTATCACAGATAGGTATAGTCTTCATTGCCTGTCAAAACGGAGCATTGTTCATGACACCATTTTAGACATGTACGATGACGAATCCAATCTTCAATTGGATTATCTTCTCTTAATATACAGAGTGTCCGGTAAAATGTGGGAAATCCCTCGCACACGTATGGAACAGATGAAAATAACACGACAAGTTCCTATAAATTTTTTCCGTTTAAGCTCCCCCTGCGGAGATATGATCCCCTAAAGGGGGCAGCTAGAAATCGATTTTTCGTGAATAACTTTTAAAGCGCTCTGTATAATTTGATAATATTTTAGTACGATGCATACTAATAAAGACCTCTTAAAATAGTGCCCTTGAAACTTATGTTGCTTCTTTAGTTTGCCAGGGACGGACTAGTTTTCGCACATTATTGATAATATTTTTTACGCCCTGTATGGTCAAGACACAAAAAATATGTTTTTGGGTAGTTTAAACCTTTTGCTACAAAAAGGTACTCTTGTTTGACATTTATAAAATGAGCCGTTTTCGAGTAAAAAATTATTTTAACAATAAGAGTTTATTTTTGTTTAATAATACAATATTTTATTTTCGATGTAATTTGTAATTTTTGATTTAGTATTGAAGTCCTCTCGTAGCTGGTCAGAATTTATTGTTAAAATAATTTTTTAGTCGAAAACGGCTCATTTTATCGATGTCAAACAAGAGTACCTTTTTTTTAGCAAAAGGTTTAAACTACCCAAAGACATATTTTTGTGTCTTGACCATACAGGGCGTAAAAAATATTATCAATAATGTGCGAAAACTAGTCCGTCCCTGGCAAACTAAAGAAGCAACATAAGTTTCAAGGGCACTATTTTAAGAGGTCTTTACTAGTATGCATCGTACTAAAATATTATCAAATTATACAGAGCGCTTTAAAAGTTATTCACGAAAAATCG
This sequence comes from Listronotus bonariensis, assembly GCA_014170235.1. Lineage (NCBI taxonomy): Eukaryota > Metazoa > Arthropoda > Insecta > Coleoptera > Curculionidae > Listronotus > Listronotus bonariensis. The sequence goes on from JACEGR010004957.1 coordinate 13,796, forward strand.
ATTTCTAGCTGCCCCCTTTAGGGGATCATATCTCCGCAGGGGGGCTTAAACGGAAAAATTTATAGGAACTTGTCGTGTTATTTTCATCTGTTCCATACATGTGCGAGAGATTTCCCACATTTTCCCGGACACCCCGTATATTTCACCGCAAAAATCATATTCTATCTTCAAAACTTTTTTGTTGTTACTTCTTTAGCAGTTACCTAGTCTAGGAATGTTTTTTGATTCTACATTTAGTTTTTTAGTAATATATCTTACTTTATTTTTCTTAAACATTTGCTTTTGCTCTTCTTTCATATATCTATGACTTTGAGCTTAACCTTTAGCTTCGTCTCTTAATCTTCACTGAAAATGGTACGGCATCAACCAAATTTTGGAGTAACGACACAGCTCTTGACTAGTCTGTATAGAGTTGAATCAGCCATCCCATACTTTTTATCAGTACCCTTCACTAATCCTCCAGATTTACCCAAATTAATGGTCTTGATTAGTTTTGTTTTTGTATTTATTCACCATTTTCAACAAAATATGAGTTTTATAATCTGCAACTAAGTATTCTTAAACCCGGGTAAAAAAGGATACCATATCCACTTTGCCCTATTCACTTTGTCTAACACTGCCATTTTTGAGGTTAGGCCAAATCTTGCAAAAACTGTTGATTTTGTTTTTATAATTAGTATATTATCAGAAGCCACTTTTACATACAATAGAACTATGGTACGCCCAAGGATGACAAACAAATAATATAATAAATATCATCAAAGCACTTAATATATATATATATATATATATATATATATATATATATATATATATATATATATATAATATATTAAATATTGAAAATTATTTATAGAAAACACAATTTATTGTAGTCAAGACGTTGCGCGACTCGGCCTCTTGCTTAAGTGTTTGCCGCTTATTGAGACATGATGGCCAAAAGTTTCTCTGACCACGAGGTTGATGTCAAACGAATAGTTTGGGCATAATGAGGACTATTCGCTTTGCCGGGGTGTTCACTTTACCCGGGTTTCCCTAATTCAGTGAAAACTATGTAATTTAATTCTGGCATCCACAGTTTTTTTTATTAACTTTAAACAAACAAAAAATCTCTTCTGCACCACAAACGATTCCAATTAAAAACATACTTAACTCTGAATTTTTACGATGTGTACAATGAAACACATTCAACGAAGAAATTTATAATGGTGACACTTCATAATAATGTCACCTTAATTTCTGAGGTCTCGTTGAAATACGAAACTAAATCTAAAAAACTAACGAGGACCGTAAAGAAAATAAACAATTCTATAAATAATTTTTAATGGGGAATATGAACTATACGAAGACATTTTTAATTAGCATAATTACATTTTAGAAAAACGGGCGCTGGTAAATTGGTCCCCGATTAAAAAAAGTTGTCATAAATCCATTAACATTAACATGTAAATCGGTTCCCGAGCCCCTGAAAGCAGGGCCGTATTAAGGGTATGAGGCGCCCTAGGCTACAATTCCCACAGCGCTTATTTTCCTACTAAAAATGTTTTGAAGAGCAAAAAAAAAAGGGTCCTTACCTCCATTTGAAACAAAAAAAGGTCCTTCGCGTCTATTTTATTTATATCCCCACAGAAAAGTTAGTTCTAATCCTCACCCCACCTAAACTTTTTACAAACTTCCCTGTCGAGCGCCTATTACTCCCCTGTCTGGCGCCTATTTTTTCATGGCGCCCGCTAGGCTGTAGCCTAGTCAGCCTAATGGATAATACGGCACTGCCTGAAAGATCGTAAGTATATTGGTTTTCCTACGACCACTTGTGAAATTAGCAAATAGCACACTGGTTTTATGCATAGAAAGTGCGTTATATCACACTAGTGTTGCAAAGTACTTTACAGCACTAGTGTTGCAAAGTACTTTACAGCACTAGTGTTGCAAAGTACTTTACAACACTCGTGTGATATATATTATGTCATTCTAAAAACTGCTATTGGTTTTGCAAGTGACATATTTATTGTAGTGACAGTAAAAAAACTTTTTACTTACCTTAAACAGTAGAACCCAAATTAGCGAAAATCATCTTATTAACGTTAAATTACTACACAGCTTTCTTCTAATTTTAAAAAGAGTAATAATAAAATTTCCGAAAAAATAAAAACATAAACAAAAATACACATAATCACAAAAAAACTTTCACTGACTGTTCGCTCAGTGACACAGTGTTGTCAGGTAAGTAGATCAAATTAAAAATCTCCCTCCTACCTTTGAGCACGCACTTTATAGAGGCAGCCTTGCCGCTCTCAGTTCGACCTAAAGCGCCAGAGAAAAACTCTTATAGATCAAATTCCTTTTCTCTCTCTTGTACTCAAACAACTAGTTTAATTTTTTTAATCCCTTAATTACACCTGAGGCTAATACACATTTTATGAATCCACTTTCTTTTATCCATTCATAGATAGAATCAGACCCTTCCGACGTTGCCAAATGCTTTCCATATTTTGCATGGTATAACCGACGTTTAGTAGGCGTTTCTTTCTTACTTTTAGGACTTAAGGTTATGCATTTACAATTTTCATATTTTTTTATATTTTTCTTAAAAATATGAGGAAAAAATGTAATTTTTACTTAATTTTACATAACTACCCCCGGTCCCGTAAGTTTGTTTACTGATATTTTTAAAAAACGAAATATTTTGGATATGCGCCATTTACGTTTTATTTAGAAGAGTGTCTGAAATGTGTAAGTATTAATAATTTTTAAAAAACCCTTAAAATAGCAGAAAACCGTATTAAACTATTACCGTTATTACCTAACCAAACCATACAATTTTTATTAGGTAAGGGCCTTTTTAAATTCCAAAATGATAAAAGTAATATAATGCATCTAGGTAGGTGATTTTCGATGTAAAAATATTGTCAAAACAGTATAATATAGCAGTGAGGAAAAGTACATCACACTAGTGTTACAAAGTAATAATCACCCTAGTGTTGCAAAGTTCTCAATTGTTTTTTATTTTTCTGTAAAGACAAACTTTATGTTTTTTTGGTGAATAATTTGTGGTCGTAGGAAAAATAGTGTACAGTACTCGTGTGAAAATGACTTTCTTACACTCGTGGGTTTGTAGCCTCGTGCTACAAGAATCCCACTCGTGTGAAATTAGTCATTTTCCACACTTGTAATGTAATATACTATTCCGGTAATAAATAGGTAGCCGGCTCGGTCTATGCTGGCTTGGGAACTTTTTGTTTGAGCACCTTATAAAATTTAACCTGACTGATACCATATTAAGGAGAAGTAAGTGATATTTCTCATATTAAAAATATTTTATTATACCAAGTGATATAAAAGTTATTTAAGAAAAACCAATTTTCAGTGGCGTCCTTTAAAAGCACATATCTCTGTAAAGAGGGACTTTAGGAATATATTTTATGTGAACTTGTCACAGTATTTTTAAGCGTTTTATATGATCCGAGACATTGCCCACATATTCGTAGACACCCTGTATCTAGACAGAAATCGCAATAATTTTTTTGCAAACTTGTATCTCGAAAGAAAAGTTTAGGACATACGTTTATTAAAAGATGTTTTCATCAAATGGCACCCTAGAAACCACCCACATAAATATTTTTCTTACTTTTAAAACATGCTGTATATTATTATTGAAATATTTTTTCACCACCCCATATATCAAATTTTAAGTCAGCTGTTGGTATTATCACGCTTGTAAACTTTTATAACACTTTTTCTAATAAAATCTCAACATATCTTTCCAATTAGATTTTAAAAATTATACATTTTTTTATTACCGGGGAATTCGTTTAAAAGTAAATTCTACTTCAAACAAAACAGAATTAGATTTTATGAGATTTTGATGATGTTAGACTGCTCACAATTTGAAGCATCACATTTATTTTAATATACAAGTGTGGAAGGAGTCACTTCCGCTGGGGCGCACTAAGATAAGACATGTGGTGTCACGTCAATACGTCGCGGCAAATTCGACGCGTGACATTTCGACCCGGTCAATTCGACGTATGAGAATTCATCGCATGCGACAATCCGTCACTTCGCAATTTGTCGTGGCAGAATTCGTTGTGATATTCTATCTATCTCTTTGTTTTATGGCTCTGATACTAAGTCAATTCGCCAGTTCTCCCGTTCCGGTAATATAAGTTATTGCTTATAAACTTTCCCGGCTTTGTCCATGGAAAATCTGGATAATTGAAACTCCCAGACTTTCCAAGTATATGAATAAGAAACACTTTTAACAATCAACAACAGCGATGAACTTCTGAACATACATAAATTGTGGCTGTCAAGCCAAGGGCTGCTACTAGTAACGCGCATAACCGTCACTTTCACCACTGACGTTTTTCTGCAAGGCATGCGCACCTTCTCGACCATACGAACAGACCATGTGTTCAACATCAAAACGTAAAAACCTTAGGCTTTAGGAATCTTTACTCACAGCGCTTAGCCCCAGAAGATAGAAGCCCCAATTTAGCGTGAATTTTTCTCGATCCCCAAGGGTACAGCAACGCCCGTACGACTCCTTCAGCCGCCTACCTGGGAAGTCTATGTAGACTTCTACGTAAAAATTATTATTTTTTCTCCGTGGCTGTTACTTCTTCTACGGATATCCGTGGAGTGAGACTACACTAAAAACACAAGAACGTGTATTCAGAACTAAGCAGAACTAACTTTTCTCTTTTGTGCGTGTAATTTGATTGGTTTGAAGCGCTACAGATGGTCATGAAAAACTGTCACATTGGGTGGGTCATGGTTAGTTCTGGTTAGTTAAATCTTTTTACCAACCAACCAACCAAATTAATTATTATTATTATATACATCTATTTACCTGCAAAACCTTCTACAGAATTTCCTCTCTCAGCCGTATTTTTAATTGACCTTGTAAGTCTGTGGTTGCAAGTGGAGGGACTATACTGGATAATTCCTTTGAGCAGAAGTCGTGAGAGTATCTATAAAAGAGCGATAGATTCCCTACAGCCCGACGATAGGCAAGAGAGGAAGTTCTTTCAGAAAGTATAGAATAAAGCGATTTTTTTAAATTGGTCAATCAATGCTTGATACATTATAGCATGATTATAACATTTTTAGTTTTATTAGAGGATCACAATGGAAAACAGTCATACACTGACCCAAAGCCAGGTGATAAGATCTAAACTCGACTAAAAAAAAGAATTTTGCAGGTAAACCAATATTTAACCAAAGAATACCAATCCATAAAACCCCACAAGTGAGATTTCAGCGTACCCTAAAAATTTTAGTACCTACCCTGACCAACAGATGGCGAAAGTAGTACGATGTCGCTTTGCTAATACGATTACCATCAGAAATTGATAGCAGTCGCTGACGAGCAGTCGGCCCGATCAGTTAGATTGAGGATATACGCAAAATTTAATAAAAATAAAATCCCCGATAAATGGACCCAGTATCCATAAGATTATTAAATTTATTATTTCAGAATAGGATATATCGATGTGTTTTTACAAAACATCGTAGGCGACATTCGCCAATTTTACGGAAAACGATTTTTTCTTCCCATCGCGTTATTTTTAAAGAAAAACCGATATCTAAATGTTTTTATTTTAGATTTCTTCTTAATTTGAATTACAAAACAAACATATTTAACATTTAATGTCAAAATTTTCAGAATCTCCTAAAAAAATGCTAAAAATTTTAAAATTTTAAACCTAAATATTAGTTAATTTTTAATTTTTTTATTTTTACTTAATTTATCTTGACAACGGTGACAGACTTGCCACCAAAACGTCGATTTTTAGTTCTCTATTTACTTGCTTTATTTTTTTGGTGTTTTGGTACTATTAATTTATTTTTTGGCGTGTACCCAAATAACTACCATTAATTAAATGAACCGCCGAACCAATATAGAACATATCTTCATCTGAAATAAACCAATGAAAAAAAAACGTTGCCCGTAAAACTGATGAATGTTGCTTACGATGTTTTGTCAAAAACCCATCGATATATCCTATTCTGAAATCATAAATTTAATAATCTTATGGATACTACCATTTATCGGGGATTTTATTTTTATTAAATTTTTGCGTATATCCTCACTCTAACTGATCGGGCCGACTGCTCGTCAGCGACTGCTATCAATTTCTGATGGTAATCGTATTAGCAAAGCGACATCGTACTATTTTCGCCATCTGTTGGTCGAGGTAGGTACTAAAAATTTTTAGGGTACGCTGAAATCTCACTTGTGGGGTTCTATGGATTGGTATTCTTTAACTAAACTAAGAAAGTGACATAAATTATGGGGGTTACCAGAGTTGGGTCGTATTCGAATACTCAGTATTCTGAATAGTATTCAGAATACATTTTGCCGGTATTCGAATAGTATTTGAATACATTTATGTGTTTGGTATTCGGTATTTGGCAGAATACTATTTTGCTTAGTATTCGGGATTCTGTATTCAAATACTTTAGAAGTATTCAACGAATATTTTTTTGAGTATTCGAATACCTGCGTTTCGAGTATTCGAATACCGAAAAGTGTAAGTAGTATCCGAATACTAAAATGTCATGATTTGAATAACAAAAGGGAAGCAAAATAGGAAAAAAGGTCCTTACCTTTTTTTTTGGTCTTTAATTTTGTCGTAAGTTTTGTTTAGTAGTATTCGAATCTTTTCGTTTCCAGTATTCGAATACCGATTCCGGGTATTCATGTATTCGAATACTTTTTCTTCCAAGTATTCAAATATTCGGTATTCGAATACTTTCTTTTTCCGGTATTCGTATTCGTATTTGAATACCGATTTTCAGTATTCTTCCCAACTCTGGGGTTTACCCTGTTGTCCATTAATATACTACGTGAGGTTTTATTTGTCTATACATTTCGACACTGCACTATAGTTACTCACAAACTATCCTTACCTGAAAGAAAGTCCACGGCCGCGCCTGTTAAAAATGCGGTTTTTTCCATGTAGGGTAGGGCGGGGCTAGTTGAGCATAGGGGTAAGTTGGGCAATCAAAATATCTCAAAAACTATCGACCGCACGCGAAAGCATCAAATAGCGTAAAGAAGGGGTTGCGCGAGGGGAACTCATTGTGCGACCACTAGTGGTGACGCGGCGATCGAGGAAAGAATCCGTGCGCATTGTTTATTTTATGATTAAAAGTTAAATAATTGCAAGCCGGAAAATTTTATCTGTGATAGTTAAATGTATTCCGTTCTCAATCAGGTAAATGTTAATCTTAAGTAAATTTACTGCAGTTTTATTATGTGTAAAGATTTTGGATATAATTCTAACCGGTTTTTAATAAATTCACTTTTCCTTTTAAATTTCAGGTTGTGGTTAGTTGAGCTACAGTTGCCCAACTAACCCCACGGTTTTAAGTATAAAATATTTTTTATTTTTTTTTATTTTTTAGTATACGGACTTATAACAGTAAGACTACTAGAGTCTCCTCAAGATTTAAAAGAAGCTGCAACCCGAACTTTGTACAAGCAACAAAGAAAACCAGCTAACCTATCCAACTTATAAGTTTTCTCTGGAAATAGTTCGACCATACCCAAAGGCTGGTCCAAGAAAAGCCAAATCAAACAGAAGATAAAGAAAAGCTGCAATTTTAACAAATACAGAAGGCATTACAAGAGAAGCAAAATAAAACTGCTAAAAAACTTTTAAAAACGAAGATGAGTCAATGGAAATTTAAAATTTTTAAATAAAATTTTCTAACAAAAACATTTTTAAATAAAAATATCGAAAAAAGATATAATTTTAAAAATTTAAATAAAATTTACAAACAATTTTTTTTTAATTTGTAAGGCATTTCTTGCTAGATATTAAATCCAATAGTTAAGCTAAGCTAGGTACGTTGCTGTTTTATTAATGATATTTGTTGTTTTGACTTTATAAGATTATAAATATAAACAGCAAATTGTCAAAATGTATTTTTTGTAAACGTATCTAACATTCAAGCCATGATTTGACTATACTTTCTAAGTGCTCTACTAGCCCCATACTCTTGCTCAACTTACCTCACCTATGGGGTACGTTGGGCATACTTGACTATCTACAATAAAATAGATGTAGCTCCTAAATTCGACTTATTAGAAAAAAACTACTATGGACACTATTAATAAGGGATAAATTGCTAATCCATCAGTATGCATTATAAGCCCCTAAGACTTATTTTTGAGGAGCTATAACTGATGAAGTGAAAAATTGCTTAACTAGCCCCGCCCTACCCTACTTACGCTTTATGTAATAATGCCAGTTCAATTGACGAATAGTGTATTCAATTAAAAACCTCGTAATAGTATATTTATATCAGTAAAACTCATTCTTCACACATAAAAACCATCTCCCAAGAATGATAGCTTTCTCGGTGCCCACCCTTTCTTCTTTTTATAGTTTTTAAAACCTACTCCATCATCTATTTAAGTGTAAAACACTGTAGAGCAATAAATCTGGACGATTTTTATGATGCCCTCACCCAAAACATTAATTTGGAAGTAGACATAACAAACTGTAAACGTCTTTTTATGTGTGAACAGTGTTTTAGATTTAGACACCTTGGTGAACTGATTATGCTTGTATACAGGGTGTCCACTAGGTAAGGGTACAAAGATTAACCACATATTCCTTATGCCAAAATATGTATAAAAATGTAACCAAACATACCTATTTTTCAAAGTTGATAATAAGAAAGTTGCATTTGCTCGAGTGAAAAAATATGTTTATTATACTTATTTAAATAATTTTGTGTACGCCTGATAAATATACATTGACTTGAACTATTCAGGTCCGGTATTCATTGTTATGTGTTAACTAACCAAAGGGCGCTACCTACACTTTAATTTTTTTTTAATGTTCCAACTTTTATGTGCTTTCCAGTAGGTCTCATCTGAGTAAAACAATGATGTCTCCTATGCTTTCCTTCACAAAAAGGTATACTTTGTGAGAATCGCTTTAAACAACTATTTTAGAAATATTTTGTTGTTTTGTGCAACCGAAAAATCTATAACTTACAGCATAAAGGCTAGACTACACCTGCACTAAATAAAAATATTGGCAACATTTTTGTTTCTGCCATTTTTTATTTTCTGAAAATTGTCTGTTTACTTACTCCTAGAACCTTTGAAAAAATCAGTTGAACCAAATAGCTGGCATCTATTAACCAACAGCAACTTACCTAAAAACAAAGAAAAGATTAAATCAGTTTTTTTTTCACATTTTTAATGGATATTTTTTAATCAAAAACCCGTATATATGTTAGGGTTAAACACCGATTTCGGCCAATGGTCGAAAAATACGGCCAAAACGCGTTCTGCCCCCACCATATTGCCAATGTCCGAAATATCGCTTTCCGGCTATTTAATGTATACCAGAACGCGTTTTGGATCTTTTGAAATTGCCAGAATGCGTTTTGACTTTTCGCAGTTAGCCTGAAAGCATTCTGGCTTTTGTCATATTGCCAGAACGCAATTTATTTGGACTACCTTTGCAAAAACGAACAAATTTAGATGTAAGTCTTGCATTAAAATAAACTGGTTTTTGAAAAAACATTTTAGTTGCCCATTAAGAGCGTGAATTATTAAAAACTTTAAAAAACTTGCCTAACAATGGTTTTAGGATTTAGCCCAGAAACAGCTAATGCAACTAATGGACCTCTAAAAACTTTGCATAGACTGGCGCTATAAATGTTAAATTAGTTTTAACCTTAGAACTCTGATTTAAAAGCTTTTTTTGTTTAAATGTAATAGGTTTATTAAATAATTAACCAAGTTTGACTAGAAATAATAAAATAAAACCTAAAAAAGTAATTAAATGGTAGTGCAAAAAGCAAAATTAAATATTCCAACGCGTATAGTAAGAACATTTTAAAAGCGCAAATTCGGTACCCTTTAAAAATAATACAAAAAACATAAAAAGTCTCACAACTACTACTAAGATTTTTTTACCTTTTTCTTTATCAGTTTTTGTACTTACACTACTTTTTGCTACTTCTGAGTGTAAGGACAGATACAATATTTTTTATAATTTACAAGGTTTTCCATTTTAAAATTTATGTTTTGTCCTACACTGTATATCCTAAAAGGACGCGCTTTCTGGACGGTTTGTTTGTATGCTCGACGCGTTCTGGCAATTTTAAAAGATCCGAAATGCATTCTGGTCTATAATAAACGGCCGGAAAGCGATTTTTCGGACTTTGGTAATAGATTAGTGACCAGAATGCGTTTTGGCGTATTTTTCGACCATTGGCCGAAATCGGTGTTTGATCTTAACATATATATATAATAATATTCTGTAGAATATATTTTAACACAGGGCTTTTACACCATTTTACTAGAATTACAAATTTACTGGACACTGGATACTGCTTTGTTTATGGCGTTGCTGCAAGGCAATTGCCAGCTCAATGTGGTGGGAAAATCTGGATTGTCTAGCTCCCAGAAATTCCGGTTTAAAATATTCAAATATTTAAATCAATAACAGCAGTAAACTTCTGAACATGCATAAATTGTGACTGTCAAGCCAGCGGCTGCTACTGGTATCGCGCATAACCGTCGCTTTCACTACTGACGTTTTTCCGCAAGGCGTGCGCACCTCCTCGACCATACGAAGACACCATGTGTTCAACACCAAAACGTAAAAACCTCAGGCTTTAGGAATCTTCACTCACAGCGCTTAGATCCAGAAGAAAGAAGTCACAATTTAGCGTGAATCTTTTCTCGATCTCCAAGGGTACAGCTACGCTCGTACGACGCCTTCAATCGCCTACCCGGGAAGTCTATGTAGACTTCTACGTAAACGTAAACCGCACTACTCGAAGACCGCGGAAAGAATGAATTACAAATTTACATTCAAATTTTATCGTGTGGTACGGAAGTGTCTTCTGGTCTATGGAAAAACGCAGAGTTAGCTTTTAATTAATAACAACTTTACCTTTCTTACGATTGTTTTCAAAAACTAAGAATTATTAAATAAGTAAAATATAACATACATCAATTTTAGGCGTTCAACCAATTATAACCGTGGTAATAATTGGTGACAAATTTGACATATAATACATTGTTTAAACCTCAACATAACCGATTGGTAGATACCGTTTTAGAATTGGTTCTTCGCCTAAAATTGATGAAAGTACTTTCTCAAAAAAAAAAAAAAAAAACACATAAGGAAGCAGTACTGGTTTTTTTTAAATAATAATGTTTGAAGTTAGTGACTATCGATGATCCATGTGAGTGGAAGTAAGAGAGCGATAGTCGGTAAAGAAAGACAGCACTAATGAGTGAGAGAGAAACCAATAGCCGTTGATTATTGGTGTCCCTTGCATACCATGGAATGTCCCTTAATGGAATGAATACCCTGTTTACCAGGGTACCACATACAATTAAACTTTTCAACAAATTCAAAGCTAACAACCTAAACCTTTGGAAGTAGACATTAAACCTTTATTTTAAGGAATTTAAAAATATAATAATATAGACAGACCTATTCACTCTAAGTTTACCCGAGCGCTATAATGCGCATTAGCCAAATGCAAATTTGAATAAAACCAATGTGTAGATTCTTTGTTTGACCTCCGTCAGTGCGGACGTGCGTAGAGGACTACAAAGTTCTTCCCGGAGTGGCGGCTAGAGGTATTGTACGAACGTTTTTACCTTCGGGGATCAAGAAAAGATTCACGCTAAATTGACGGCATCTTTCTTCTGGATCTAAGCGCTGTGAGCGAAGATTCCTAAAAGCTGATGGTATCCTATTTGGTGGTGAACACGAGGTATTTCTCAAATGGCGGAAAATAGATGGGCGTGCCATGGGAACTGTCAGTAGTGAAAGTGAAGGTTATACGTAACACCAGTAGCAGGTCTTGGTTTGACAGCCGACAATTTATGCATTGCATCGATTATAGAATTATTTTTGTTTTCTTTTTAGAATTTCTGGGAGCTACGAGCTCGATTATCCAGATTTTCCGCCGACGAAGCCCTGGAAAGCATAATCCGAAAGGGGAGAGTGGTGGATTGGACCTGAAGGGACCAAAACCAAGAAAAAAAATAGAATAGAATAGAAAACCAATGTGTAAAGACTCTTTATCAATATCAGTCTTATTGCCTTACAATAGTTCTGTTATTATAACAGAGTATAGGTGGCGCTCATAGTAAGTTCTGGTTAGTTCATTTTTTTATCTTTATGACATCTCACGAAGGCTTATGCCTAAATACCAGTGTACCGTGAGTGCCGGGTTACTGGATGTTTAACCCAATATTGTCGTATTCCGTCAACGTTATCCAAGCACTGAAACATGCAGTTGCATTTCACAGCACCTTTTAGACAACTCGGTAGTGCCACCACGGTCGTTATTTTTAAATAACTACTACCTAGAAATGGCAGAATACTACACAGTGGTTTGCCATTGCCAACTGTGAGGTGACGAGCTATTAAAAATCCGATGTCCGACTCCGAGATTCGAACCCGGATCGCTGCGGTAAGAGGCTGACACGCTAGCCACTACACCACTGCTCGCCACAAATCACACATCTTTTTTTTATCCTTGAATTAAACCCAAGACTAATACACCCTTTATAAATCCACTAAAGAATTGTATTTCCACCTTTAGGGTACCAAACAAAAAGAAATAATTATGCATTTTTGTCGAGGTGACCAAACCAAAAAAAAGAAGGATCAGAAAAGGTAAAATTTTATAAGGTGTCCAAACAAGAAGTTTCCGAACCAGCATATGCCCTAGCTACGCCACTGTTTTGCAAACTGAAGTTGGTAAACATATTACAGGGTAAATTAATAAAAAAAATCGCAAGAGTTTTTACCAGTGTACCACATTTAATTTAATTTTTCAACAAATTCAAAGCTGACAACCTAAAAACTTCCTTTATCTTCCGTCATATCTCGTCGCTTACCTCATTTCTCATTCCCATCCACGCCTTGACGGAAATTTGGACTTTTACGATGCTTTACCGGTTTAGTCTCGCAGAATTCAGCAGGAAAGAGAATATAAAAAGATGAGATCTAAGAAAAATATTACGGCTGACATCCGCATAAATCTGCCTCGCAAATGAAGATAAATTGTTGGCGAAATTGGTCGAAAGAAAGTACAAAATTTTTGCTGGTTTGAATTTAATTTGAAATGGTCTAAGGCTTGAATAAAGTAAATTATTATACGGGATGTGTTCAAAGTTAAATCGTTTATTTAAGCAGCCTATAAAAAGACAAATTAATTTTCTGAAAATTAGGTCATCCAATCACCAAGTATAGTGAGAACATTTTAAAAGCGCAAATTCGGTACCCTTTGAAAATAATACAAAAAACATAAAAAAGGCCACCTGCAATCGGACTATTTTATACAAAGGCGCCGCTATCCTTTACAGCGACGCGCCGATACACTATGGGATAGAAATCCATTATTTTGGCCAAAAAGCAAGTTTGAAATTTTATGGCTAATGCTGTGTATTTCAAAGTAGATACTCCAAACTACATGTACGCAAAAAGGATATGACGATTTCTATTGGGATAATAAGAAAGTTGAAGATGTATTTTAAGTAAACATAAATATACAACATTTAATCTACTAAGTTTATTATTAGACTTGTTTACGAAAAAAAAGTAAAAGAGTTTAAATAATAAGAGCTATTGTTGCGTTTTTCTTTATCAGTTTTTGTACTTACAATTGCCTTGCTACTTTTTGCTACTTCTGATTGTAAGGACAGATACAGGATTTTTTATAATTTACAAGGTTTTCCATTTTAAAAATTAATATGTTTTGTCCTACACTGTATATCTTAAAAGATAAAAGCATTCTGATGAAAGATATGGATTCTACAGAATCTACCCAACAAAACAATGTTTTTTATTTATTTTATACGTTAAAAAATAAAAAAGTTGGGAAGATGTAACTCTATTACGTTTCTTAGAATAATTTAAAATTATTTTTCAGTTTTGGATGGTCATATTTCCGAAACTAATTGAGATAGACACATTAAATGTAGTATTTTTTTAAAGCTTTTTATTTTTCTGGTGGTGATATAATATTCAGGGTATTCCATTTAAAAAAATCATACCTATTGTCGTACCCTGTATATCATATGAGATAATAATCATCGGATTACTGATTAGAATACTACCGAATTAAGCAAACAAGCTGATATTTTAGTTTATTTTGTACAATAAAAAATAATAATGATAAGGGGGTGTAAATTTATAATAACATATATAAATATATAAAATTTTAAGTTCCCAAAAAGTATTTGTAATAATGCATAATATTTTTTCAATAATTTTCCAGTAAAAAGCACCTCATTTTAAGATTGGTAAATTTCAGAATTTTGACCAAAAAATTAATTTCTATCACATAGTGCGATGACCACCTGCATCAACCGGCATATCATAAAAGAAATATAGCAAAGGCGACCGCGAAGACAAGCATGCCGATTTATTTGCTTTAAACTTTTTGTGATTTTTTTCTTATCAAAGAGCACCGAATTTACATTTTTAAACTGTTCCTTCTATAAATGCTGGGGTGCTTTAGGGTATAGTACTGGCACCAACTTCGTTTCTTCTTCACATCAACGACCTTCTCTCGTCCACAACTAATTTCATTTATAGTTTCGCCGACGATAGTACCCTTCACTCCAGTTTTCAGGTTCCTAAACCCATTGCTAAACCTGATTTGGAAAACAAACGCAGAGCGATGCAGATATCTCTTTCACAGGACCTCAACTTAATATTGGATTGGGGCGCCAAAAATATCGTCCATTTTAATGCATCCAAAACACCATCACGTTCCTTGTCGCGAAAAGAGTTTTAAAATACTCATCCTTTACTTATGAGTAGCCAAGTTTTGCAGAGCAAAGATGCCTTTAATCTTGTGGGCGTCACATTTGAGAATAATCTTAACTAGCATAAACACATTGTATCTATAGCCACCATCCAAAAAAGTTACACTCCTTTTTTTTACGCCAAAAGTATTTATCTTTTCTAATTTATACACTTTAGACACTAAGGATTGTTCTCACATCTGGGAAATGGCGTCCCCCTCGACCCTCATCATTCTTAATTCCTTTAGAAGAAGAGTTGTTCACCCTAATAATGATCCTTTACTTACAGTAAGGCTTTCTTCTCTCGCCTACTCGTGGAGCTGCACCTATGCATCCCTAAAAGGTTCAATTGGATAGTTTTCGAGATAAATGATGTCTATACAAAAATTGCTTTATATTAAAATGTTCAGAAAATAAGTTCTATGTTCTATCTACTGCAAACTAATTTGAGAGATTAGACTGATATTAAATTAAAGACCAAATTTCTTTTAAATCGTCTACATAAACGGGTATTTATCTCGAAAATCAATTAATTTATCAAAATAAATAAAAAGCACCATTTTAAGGCCAGTTGTACAGAGTATTTAAAAATAATATTTGGAGCTTGATATAACTACTGCTGTTAAATTTCTTAACCAATGTGTATTAGGGCCAGTCCGTTTCTGGCTACTATGTGGAAATAAAAATAAAGTACAGATATGGAGTGGTATCCTTACCCCAATATGCGCACCTAAATTTAAATGTTTGGTTTTTGGTTCGAAACGTTGCATAAATGTAAAGTGTGATATATCGCTGTATTAAGATTAAAACCAAATACACACAAAAAAGATGTCTTAACTTAAAACAATTTGCTTTGACTCAAGACACGTTGTGAGTTGTATATAACAAAAAGAATATATTCTTCTTATCAGTAAATTATATTCTTAAAAACATTATTTTAGTACAAGCATAAAGGTAGATTCAGTTAAGTAAACATAATTTTTTAAGTTAAGAATATTAATGCTTTCTTCGTAGATATTTTTTGTCGACGCGATTATCTAGCGAAGAAAAGCACTAATTTTATTGGAGAAAATATATTCTTGTCGAGCGATCAATTTAATTAACATATGTTTTCTTCGGCAAAAACAAATTAAAACTTAAGTTAAGAATACATTTCTTTGGTCAAGAATATATTACTTTAGGGTTATCTTGGTTAAAGAATATCATAATTAAATACTTTCTTCAAAAAAACTACATAGTTTTCATTTAAAACTAAAGATTGTTATACAAATTTTATTTATCACAATTGTTATTGTTAGAGTACAAAACAAAGCTTTTAATAGTATAATATTTTTATGATGTTATGTTAAACCTTCTGGACGTCCCTTAGAGCCAACCTTGCTGAGGCGTCTAGCATCCTATTAATGAAAATTTCCCTGGTACAGCAGATGTTAATAAAAACAAGAGTTTTTGGTGCTCTGCGTCCGGCATTTCCAGTGTATTCGTTAGTACTTTCTTTGTGAAGATTCAGTTCTCGATGGTCCCGGCACGATAGTAGCTTTAATGTGGATATTTTGAGCATGGTGATTCAACTACCCCATTAAACTACAATGTGTGTCCACGGATGAACTTGACTATACCTGTAAAAAATATTTTTAATGTTTCAAAAGAAGTATTTCTTCATAAACATTTTTACTTTATCCGAAATGCCAAAAGCTATAACAAAATTTTTTCTAGGATTTACATGGTGGTTCATCAATCATCAACTTCAAAATCAAGACTATTAAAAATAAAATTTTTGAGACTACCTAATTAAATACCAAAAAGTGCTTAAAAGTGTATAACATAAAATTTTTCTATTGATTATGATTTTCAGTAAAAGTTGAGGTTAACTAACTAAAAATAGTTTAAAAAATGTTTTACAGTTTATTAAAATATATTTTTTTTAGAACAAAAGCTATAAAACAATCGTCTGACTTACTATTTAAATCCAAATCCGGTAGTATAACGCGCCTGAGGGGTGACGCGTTTTTCTCCATTTCTACAAGCAGGATCGCACTAATCTAACTTCGTTGGTTTTTTCGGAGCCCACACCTCCTTTCTGTTAAGTTTATGACCATTTATGTGGTGTTCGTTATTTTCCGGTACTTATGGTGGTGCCAACGTTTTCCTCAAAATCCTCCTCGGCCTGCAGTCATCTTACTTTTTGGCTATCTAGTCAACCTTTCTTAATCTCCTTAGTACATTTTTTTTAACTTCTTATAATCTTGCAGTGTACAAGGAAGCGTTTCTTGTTTCCCGGTTCGCCGATACGCACCTTTCTGGGCAACGTTTTTTGCAAAAATGAATAAGGAAAATACCTTTGATACCTAATTATGGTAACCAAGAATATAATATTTTGGTTTAATAATATAAAACCTAAATTTTCTTAAGTGAAAGAAATAAATATAAATTGTTTTGACTGTAAAATAAATATATTTTTTAGTTTTCTTTTAAAAAGCCATAGTCTTTAACAAAAATAATATTAAATCAACAAGAATTTTATTCCAAAGTAAAATTATGTTTTAAGTAGAGAATAAAAATAATACTTTGTCTTGGCTAAAGAAATTTAAGTTTTCCTGTAAGAATAGATATTCTTAAATATCTCTTATTATATTATTCTTAATTTTAGACAAATTGTGTCTTATTTTAAAAATATATACTTGTTTGAAGAATATATAGTAAGAATAATATTATTTAATATGAAAATAATGTAATTTCTTGGAGCAAGAATAT
The DNA here is from genome assembly GCA_014170235.1 of Listronotus bonariensis. Lineage (NCBI taxonomy): Eukaryota > Metazoa > Arthropoda > Insecta > Coleoptera > Curculionidae > Listronotus > Listronotus bonariensis. Next base: position 31,368 of record JACEGR010004957.1, read on the forward strand.
TGTTTTACCTCAAGAAAATTTGTTTTAAGTTAAAAATAAATTTTCAAGAAAATCCGTATTCTATTTGCAAGAATTTTATTTTTTGTGTGTAGAAACCGAAAAGCGAAATGCCATCCTTATGATTAATTTCGATTTACCAATCGCCCCCAAAGTCGTTGTTTTCCCCAAATCCACCCCTGTTTGCAGCATCGCTGGGTCGATATTGCCCCCGGACCTTGCAGACGTCTGTCTGGCACGTGAGCCCTCGTTTCGCGTTTATATCCAACACGTGTCGTCAAAAAACCGACACGTCGGACTCGGAGCATTTAACAGAGGACAGAGACGACCCTTCTTTGTAATAAGTACATCTTTTCATGAAATTAATTATTATCGAAAAAAAATCCTTTAGAAAGTGATACCATTGTTACCTTTATGACGTTGGACCCTTAACTGAATGGTAGAGGAGTGATTAAATATGGAATAGCATACCTAATACCGGCAATTCTTTTAAAAGAAAATTCACACACGCAATTAAAATGGCTTGTCTCTTTGTTCTATGCCGATTCGTGAGTAGAACTGGTAACGGGCCAGTAGATTAGATTAGATTAGGAGGTGGATTGCATATCCTCTAACACTGCAACCTGCTCAGGTTCATTGTGTGTCCTTCGTCTATAAGTTAGAGCACGCCATCCAAGCCGGTCTGTTTATCAGACTCCACAAGCTTGAAACCGGATCCTTGGTAAATCTTGCCGCTTTAGGTTTTTCTTCACCCAGCTTTGCAAACCACAGACGACAAAGGGCTTCACAGAAGCACCATACATGTTCTGCGGTTTCTTCCTCCTCCTGGCAGAACCTGCATAGGTTTTCTTCTGCCAGGCCCATTGTTTCCAGGTGTTTATTTAGTCTGCAATGACCTGTTAGTTGACCCACTATAATTCTTACTGCCTTTTGGTTGTAATTCAGAAGGTCTTTTGTAAATTCTGGCGAGTAAGCCTTAATGAATATTTTCGCATGACGCTGTCCTGGTGTTCTCGTCCACCAGTCTTCTGATTCCCTCATAATCCATGATCTAATAGATGACCTTACTTTTAAGGTCCCCAGAAGATTCCCAATTTGATTTTGTATAACTTTTTTATTTAAAAATTGTTTTAATGTCCCTTTGATTTCAAGGTATTAGGCCGTTATTACTTTTGGGGCACCTTGTATGTATATGTGGAGTGAAACGTTCGGGGCCTGACGAGTTGGACCGTATAGTGATGCATAAGTGTGGTACTAGAATTATACTGGCTTATATATTATGTAATAAATAATAATAATTATGTTAATTGCAAAAATTATATAAAAATGACTAATATTAACTTCAACAACTTACAGGAAAACAAGCAATTTACCCCGAATGACTAAATGCGAAAATTTTCACGCAGACAGCAAATGTTTTCCCGGAATTCCTGACTCATGCTAAAAATAAAATCGTAACATTTTTTACTATACACCAGACACGTCACAAGGTTATATTCGTTAGTTTCATTAACAAAATTTTGGCAAAATGTCCAGTTTTGTATCAAATATGAAAATATTGTTGTACTCTTACTTTAGTTTTGGTATAATTATCGAAAATAGAGAATTATTGCAAGTTGCCTTATTAAGCTCGGGAATTATTAATACCGGCCTTATTTAAATAGTGCTTGTACCCATAATTTAGAGTTATTGCAAATCATGTTGACAGTACCATTGACCTAAAAAATGGGGAAAAATTTCAGTTGTTTTTCTTTATTGTTTTGTGTTGTAGGGATTTGTTTAACACAATTACAGAAATACATTTGAAAAAGCAAAGTTTTAAGTATTTTTACTTCCAAAAATTTTCGAATTTGTGCTCGGCAGCTGTTCGGTTTACACGAACAGTTCCGAAGTAAAAATAAGACTAAAATAAGGCACGACCTAAAACCGACATAAATAAAGCCAGGCACTACACCTATTAAGAGAGTGCTTATCCCACCACGCTTAAATTTTAACACAAGCTTCTTACATATATTTTTTAGTTATTATTCGAAGATGTTCTTCCACAGATAAATATTTATTTTTTATTAACTAGTTATGGACGAAATTTTGGTCAAAAAACGATTTTAATTGTTTGAGAAACCGGCATTTCGTCAAAAAAATATTTTGCTTATTGCTTTGATTAATCACTAAATTTCACATTATTTTAACGAAATCTGTTTAGTTTTTAAATTTTAGAGAATATAGTTCAGAGCGGTGACCACTATGGTCACCGCAAAACGCCTCTTTTGAGAGGAGGTCCCGGAGGTCAGCTGAAGCTTCTTACCAAATAAAAATATGTGTACAAATTTTTGAATTAATAAATATAAAAGTTTTCTCAGAAAAAATCTGAAAAATTCGCTTTTTTTCGGCCTTCTAACTGTATACAGGGTGATTCAAAAATCAATCACGAAACTCAAGGGGTGATTCTACTTGACAAAACAAGGGTAGAGCTTCATATAATTTTTTTCCAAAATGTCATTCGTTTTCAAGTTACAAGCCGTCAAAGTTCAATTTTTATTTTGGTTTTTTCGCCATACTGCATTTATTTTTTAACCAATCCAGTTGATATTTGGCACACAAATCGAGCTTTGCAGATTCTAAAATTCTAAGACAAAAGTACTTTTTTTAAATAACGCCAGAGAGCACTTTACCTAAAACTTAAAATTTATTTACATCTTAACTTTTTATTTTGACAGTTATCGCAAAGCTAGGGGCGCCATTTTATAGACAACCAAAAACTTAAAAAATAAGGTACTCTTCATTAAAGTCGATAAACCTCACCGTTTAGGCACCAATAGACATCAAAGATTTCATCAATTTCAATCAAATTACCTACATACATACAGAGTGTCCAGTAACTCAGCCGACACAAACTGTTTCCGGCCGAAACCCAGTAAAATTTCCCGATATTCATAACTGCATAACTTTTTATAAACAGCTCCTCCCACACCACACCCAATACCAAAAATCGAAATCTATTTTGAGCAGCGTAAGTTTATTTTTCGTCTGGAACCGTATTGAAAATAGAAATATTTCGTGGAGAGATCATTTTATGAATGGGTTCAATGTAAACCAATAAGTTTTTCATTGCGATTTATGATCTTTACGTTTTGTTTAAGTCTGGATATTTTTTTATCCCAATCATCGACGTGCGTCTGTTTAATTTCGCGTCGGTATGTAACAAATTTCAAATATAATCATTGTTTTTTTCGTTTTGCAATTGGGCGGTCGGTACATAACAGTAATTAATTTTGGAATGTGAAATATTTCGTTGTAAAATATTTTCAGGGTATAGAAGTAATTTATAGCTTTGTTTTTAAAAATAATCTCTAAAAGGGGCACGTAGGGTATTTACACTTTTTGGCATTGTTTTATTTAATTTTTTAAATGGAAACAAAATACTTGAAAAATATGAGATGAATCGGACACATATTAACGAAGATACAGCGATTAGTAACCACGCCTCGTCCATGACTCTTATGAACATTTTATTTACTTTTTTACTGCTCCGAACTTTAAAGCGATTTTCCCACAACTCACGTTTTTAAAGTCAGTGGACAGTATAACCGTTTTTTAAATCTTTGGACAATCCACGTAGGCTAAAAGCCTAAATACTAACGTATCGTGAGTGTCTTAAGCCTAGTTCATAAGCTTGCGAAATGCGACTTTCGAATGTTTCGTTACGAATCGACCAATCAGAATACGATTCGCATTTGGCAAGCTCCAATCCACCACTCTCCCCCTTCCGGACTATGCTTACCAGGGCTTCGTCGGCGGAAAATCTGGATAATCGAGCTTGTAGCTCCCAGAAATTCCAAAAAGAAAACAAAAATAATTTTACAATCGATGCAGTGCATAAATTTTCAGCTGTCAAACCAAGACCTGCTACTGGTGTTACGTATAACCTTCACTTTCACTACTGGCAGTGCCCATGGCACGCCCATCTATTTCCCGGCATTTGAGAAATACCTCGTGTTCACCACCAAACAGGATACCATCAGCTTAGAGGAATCTTCGCTCCCAGCGCTTGGATCCAGAAGAAAGATGCCGTCAATTTAGCGTGAATCTTTCCTTGATCCTCGAAGGTAAAAACGTTCGTACGGTACCTCTAACCGCCACTCCGGGAAGAACTTTGTAGTCCTCTACGCACGTCCGCACTGTCCGGAAGTCAAACAAAGAGTCCTCATGCGGCGTTATCTCGCTCTGAGGTATTCAATTTAAGGCTTAAAGTGCAAGCGAGAGCGCGGAAGAGGGCACAAGCGGCTGCCGCGTTCGGCAACGTTCGACATTTCTTTCTCTCCTACTTGAGTGAGCGGTCCGCGTAGACAGCTGCTATACAATAATACATTTACATGTTTTCGTCAAGTGAAAAGTAAATGTGGTGTCAATTGTTTATAGCAACCATTTAATCAGTATTTTCTTATGACGTTGTAACGTTCAACTATCTTCAGTAAACCGACTTTGCGGACAACCGATTTTTTTAAATAAAATTAAAAAATAACCTACAATTATCGTTAAATAGCGATATTTTTCACCCCGTTCGGCCTGTACCATGTCTGTACCGATCGATCCTTTGAACTAATCAAAACAGTCATTTGTTTTTAATAGCACATCTGTCGCTATGTATATGCACAGCTTGCTTTAGCTATGTTTAGTTAATTTAAGATTGATGGCGGATAATTTGTCTACATGTTATGGAACAAGGAAGCCGTGTTTTCAAAGATAAGTCGCTTTTTCAGTTTCTATGAGTTTAAACGTTTGAACATCAATTATATCGTTTATTTTATCTCTTGGTTTTCATTTCCTCGATACAGACTGTTACAAATTCGAGGAACACCATTAGGATCTCGGAAACGGTAAGAGATACATGGTTGGTTAATATGGGGAAAAGTTGCGCATTTTTAGGTATAACAATATTCCGTTTTAAAAAATTAAAAGTTTGCAGCCGTTCCGGAATTATCCGGCAAATACCGAAATTTCGCGAAACGGTTTTTATTGTTTTCTCGGTTTATTTGAAGAGATATTTTAAAACTAACGACACATAAACATTGCCATTTTTTCTGTTCTATAAAATTATGTCACTAAATTTAAGATCCGACGTTTCGTCTTTGCGCCACCATTATCAACTTTGTTTTTTAAATGGGCCTAATATTTGGTTTTAAACTTAATACACTCGTATTTTAATTATAAATACAATGATGAATTCATGGCAACCACGATAAATTGCGACGTACGCCATTCAGTATCAAAAAGATCATTTACCTACATTCTACATACTACATTCGTATCACACTGTTGGAATAAGTCTCTTGAGTTTCTAGGTGAGTCCCAGATCGTTGCTCTTGATATATCCAAAGCTTTTGACCAGCACTTCTTAATAAACTTCCCTCCTATGGTATTTCAACTAAACTCTGTACTTGGCTCTCTAGTTATCTATCTGCTCGACGTATATCAGTTATTGTGGACGGCCATTCTTCAAGCTTTCACCAAGTAAATGCTGGAGTCCCTCAGGACTCAGTTCTGGCACCAACATTGTTTCTTCTTCACATCAACGACCTTCTCTCGTCCACAACTAATTCCATTCATAGTTTCGCCGACGATAGTATCCTACACTCCAGTTTTCAGGTTCCTAAACCCATCACTAAACCTGACTTGGAAAACAAACGCAGAGCGATGCAGATATCTCTTTCGCAGGATCTTAATTTAATATTGGATTGGGGCGCCAAAAACCTCGTCCATTTTAATGCATTCAAAACACAATCATGTTCCTTGTTGCGAAAAGAGTTATCAAATACTCATCCTCTACTTATGAGCGGCCAAGTTTTACAGAGCACAGACACCTTCAATCTTGTGGGCGTGACATTTGAAAGTAACCTTAACTGGCATAAACACATTGTATCTATAGCCACGGCAGCTTCAAAAGGTTGGATTTCTCTTTCGAGCCAAAAGTATTTTTCCGCTTCTAATTTATACACTTTATATGTGTCCCAAATTCGATCTCCCTTGGAATATTGTTCCCATATCTGGGGCATGGCGTCTCCCACAACCCTAAGCATTCTTGATTCTATTCAAAGAAAAGCTATTCGTCTCATTAATGATCCTTTACTTACACAAAGGCTTCCCTCTCTTGCCCATCGTCGGGCTGTGGGGGATTTATCGCTTTGTTATAGGTACTTCCATGGCTTCTGCTCTGAAGAATTGTCCAGTATAGTTCCTCCACTCATGGTTCCCAACAGAGAAACTCGTGGCTTCGCGCGTATGCATCCCTACACGGTCCAACTGGACAGGCCCCGAACTTCTCAACTTTGTTCGTTCTTTTATCCCTAGAGTTTCTAGATTGTGGAACCTGCTGCCTGCGGAGGTCTTTCCTTCCCCCAAATCTTTCAAGTATTTAAGTCCCGTGTCAACAAACTCCTTCTTACCCCGCTTAAGACACCCACGGTACGTTAGTATTTAGGCTTTAAGCCTTCGTGGTTTGTCCAAAGATAAAAAAATTATAAGAATAACTGTTGTTTTTTAAAAGAAAATGAAGTAAAGTGTCTTAGTGTCTTACATTGTTGGATTCGCTTTAAGAATATTGCATTTGGAAATATTATGAAAGGGATATGGTCCTATTTTGGTTTTGAGCTAGAGTAAAAAAACTAATAAAAAAAATGAAGTTTAGAGTCCTCTAGTAGAAAAGTTTAAAATTGATAAAATCGATTTGATGGCCATATTTCTGAAACTATAGTTAGAGTATGATGTGGTATTTTTAAAGCTCCTTAAAGGTCTTTTAATGGTGATACTGGTAGTAATATACAGGGTAGAAGAAAAAAAATTTTTATTTAAGAACCCTGTATAATATTTTACCATTAAAAAGATCTTTAAATGAGCTGTAAGAAAATACCACATTAAGTACATCTAACTTTATTAGTTTCGAAATATGGCCATCCAAATCAGGTATTTAGGTAATTTTCAAAGCAGTACCGCCATTTTGTAATAGGTGAAGATATTGACTTCATATTCTAGGGTTATAAAGTACTCGTCAGGAGCTTTAAAATGATGTATCACTCGACCCGCCTTCTCATTTAAGAATTTTGGGGTGGTGGCCCTGGTGGTTAAGGGGTTAAAGGGGCGCCGTCCAATTTTTTGTAAAAACGTTCCCCCTCAATAAATATCTTGACGTGTTTCGGCGATTTTCTCAAATCTGTCTCGTTTCGAAGATAACTTGAGTGGAAAGTTTTCAAATTGACACCCTGTATGGAATGCAATCAATAAAATCGCTTTTTTTTTCTTTAAATCTACTAATTGATTTTCGACCTTGATAGTCTAGACCTGCTTTCATTTCACTGGCTTTTTTACGTGTAAAAAATATTTTCGTACGTATAGCACTTACCCACATAAAATATTTATGCAAATAAACCAAACAATTGCTATTGTTTAACGCGTTGGCAAATTGTAGTTTAAATTTAATTGGTTAATTTTTAAATCGCAACCGTATATTTGCATATAAAGGTCTCGATCGTTAAATAGACACATTTCATAATAATTTAGTTGTGTGAGACAAATGAAAATTGAATCGTTTATTTCCAAAACCTGTCCACTGACATTTTTAAAGAAAATGATATTTTCCTCCGACCACTTGTGAAAATAGCAAATAGCACACTGGTTTCATGCATAGAAAATGCATTATATCACACTAGTGTTGCAAAGTACTTTACAGCACTAGTGTTGCAAAGTACTTTACAACACTCGTGTGATATATATTATGATGTCATTCTAAAACTGCTATTGGTTTTGCAAGTGACATATTTATTGTAGTGACAGTAAAAAAACTTTTTACTTACCTTAAACAGTAGAACCCAAATTAGCAAAAAGCATCTTATTAACGTTAAGTTACTACATAGTATAAGCTTTCTTCTAATATTAAAAAGAGTAATAATAAAATTTCCGAAAATATAAAAACATAAACAAAAATAGACATAACCACAAAAACAACTTTCACTGACTGCTCGCTCAGTGGCACAGTGTTGTCAGGTAAGTAGATCAGCCTTGCCGCTTGACCGAACTAAAGCGCCAGAGAAAAAAACTCTATAGATCAAATTCCTTTCTCTCTTTCTTCGTGTACTCAAACAACTAGTTATTTTTTTTTCATCCCTTAATTAATCCTGAGGCTAATACACGCTTTATGAATCCACTTTATTTTATCCATTCATACATAGAATCAGACCCTTCCGACGTTGCCAAATGCTTTCCATATTTTGTATGGTATAACTCACGTTTAGTAGTCGTTTTTTTCTTAGTTTTAGGACTTTAGGTTATGCAATTATCAATTTTTATATTTTTCTCAAAGATATGAGGAAAAATGTAAATTTTACTAATAATACGCAGCATAATAATATGGTGTTATTAGGTGATTCTGGTTATGGAGGTAGACGTTGGCTGATGACGCCATACAAACATCCTAAAACTTGTGAAGAAATCTGCGTTTAACACACTCTTCACGAAAGAAAAGTCATAATCAAAAGGTGCTTTGGCCAACTGAAAAGAAGGTTTCCAATTTTGCAATATATGGTTAGGGTAAAATTAGACAGAGTTGCATCTGTTATTATTAGTTGTGCTGTACTTCATAATATATCAAAGTATTTAAATGATCCACTTTCTGTCGATAAAGAAGAAGATGTCATAAATAACGAAGAAGAAGAGGAATGCAGTTTAGAAAATGACGATGAAAATGTTGAAGAAGGAAACCCAACGGAGAGCCTCTGCTAAAAATAAATTTTAAAAATTCCGCATCAAAAAATGGCTATTAATGATTAATAGGTGCATAATAAATTTTATAAAAATATCCTAACCAGTTTTTAAGATAATGATAAAAAATCGGCATTTTTAATAAAACTTTAACACCCTGTAGCTTAAAAGTAAAGATGTTTCTGACATATGATCATATAAACTTTTCTTCCTAAAATGAGCAAAGGAATCATCAATTAAATTAAACCCTGTATAATTTTTTAAATTATATAATATTATTATTTATGTATAAACTTTTCTATTATTTTCCAATTTTAACTTTCAAATCCGAGATCTTATCAATATCTCGAAAGCTATAAGATTTACGGGAACGTAAAATATTTTTTAAACGTAAAAAAACCACCGTAATAAAAACGGGTCTAGACTATCAAGGTCAGTAATCAATTAGCAAATTTAAAGAAAAAAACATTATTAATGATTGCACTTGATGTACGGGACTGGTTCCAAAAAGAGGGAGGTACCGCTTGAGACGAACCGGTTGAGATAGTACCGAGATTTATTTTTCGTCGGCAGAGAAGCAACAACGTATATATTTTCGATATTTTTTAAGAAAAACAACCGTATGCGTTTTTATACAGTGTGTGTATAGAAGGAACAGTTTAAAAATGTAAATTCGGTGCTCTTTGATAAGAAAAAATCACAAAAAGTTTAAAGCAAATAAATCGGCATGCTTGTCTCCGCGGCCGCCTTTGCTATATTTCTTTTTGATATGCCGGTTGATGCAGCTGGTCATCGCACTATGGGATAGAAATTCATTTTTTGATCAAAATTCTGAAATTTACCAATCTAACTTAAAATGAGGTGCTTTTTACTGAAAAATATTCTAAATTATTACAAATAATGCTTTTGGAAACCTAAAACTTATTATATCTTAATATATATAAATCTCGTGTCACAATGTTTGTCCTCAATGGACTCCTAAACCACTTAACCGATTATAATAAAAATTCTCACACCATGTGCAGTTCGATCCAACTTGAGAGATAGGATAGTTTAAATCTCAAATTATAGTCGCAATTTTAATTTATTGCTAATTATTTGTCTGTTCGACTGGGTTGAGTAAGTAATCAATAGATGGCGCTGCTATGGTAAATCTACGAACGTGTTATATAAGCTACATTTTAACAGCATAATAACCACGTGTTGTTGACGCTATAAAATTAATTAAATTTATTTTGTAGTGAACGAAATACCGTATAATTCAATATATAATAAAACTAAGTTGATAAAATGTGCGTGCCGATAAAACTTGAAAAGGAGTCCCGATACGATAAAGGGACTATACAATGTAATAGTCCTTTATCCCCCTCGAACAAGAAAGTTCCCGTTCTACCCTAAAGGGCGTATTTTTAAAGATATACGGACTCTTCCAAACCTTCAACTTGGAAATTAAGTGTAGTGGCGCCATCTGTTGTAGAGTATTTGAAATTCATTTAGAAAAACGGTTATTTGGGTCTCATATCATCTCCCGAGCGAAGCCGGGAATCATAGCTAGTGTTATTATAAATTTACACCTCCCTTAACATTATTATTTTTTATTGTACAAAATAAACTAAAATGTCAGATTGTTTGGTTAATTCGGTAGTATTCTAATCAGTAATCCGATTATTATTATCTCATATGATATACAGGGTACGACAATAGGTATGATTTTTTTAAATGGAATACCCTGAATATTATATCACCACCAAAAAATCTTTTAAATTGCTTTAAAAAAATACTACATTTGATGTGTCTATCTCAATTAGCTTCGGAAATATGACCATCCAAATCTGAAAATTAATTTTAAATTATTCTTAGAAGCGTAATAGAGATACGTCTTTCCAACTTTTTTATTTTTTAACGTATAAAATAAATAAATAATACTGTTTTGTTGAGTAGATTAGGATATACAGTGTAGGACAAAACATATTAAATTTTAAAATGGAAAACCTTGTAAATTTTAAAAATATCTTGTATCTGTACTTACACTCAGAAGTAGCAAAATGTAGGAAGGCAATTGTAAGTACAAAAACTGATAAAGAAAAAGGTAAAAAAATCTTTGACAAAAGTAGCGAGACTTCGCGAGACTGCATCGCAAACACAACAATAGCTCATATTATTTAAACTCTTTTACTTTTTTGTAAATAAGGCTAATAATAAACTAAATAGATTAAATGTTGTATATTTATGTTTACTTAAAATACATTTTCAAGTTTCTTATTACCCCAATAGAAGTCGTCATATCCTTTTATAATTTTGCGTACATGTAGTTTGGAGTATCTACTTTGAAATACATAGCATGAGCCATTAAAATTTCAAAGTTGCTTTTTGGCCAAAATAATAGATTTCTATCCCATAGTGTATCGGCGCGTCGCTGTAAAGGATAGCGGCGCCTTTGTATAAAATAGTCCGATTGCAGGCGGCCTTTTTTCTGTTTTTTTGCATTATTTTCAAAGGGTACCGAATTTGCGCTTTTAAAATGTTCTTACTATACGTAAGTTGGCGTCATATGGGAAACTTTTTAACTATGGCTTTTACGAAAAAAGTTGTTCTTTATAGAAAGTTATGCATGGTCCCAAACCTAAAATATAATCGTCAAACATCAAATTGTGTCAGTCATCTACGAGGTTTGGCCAAAAATTTTGCTTGAAGAGTTAAGTACCTGTATTTTTGCTAATATCGCAAATTGTTATTAAAAAAGATGTTTAGAATTAAAAATTACCATTAAATATAAAATTTTGTTTATTTCCAAAAAAATAAAAATAAAAATTTCTGCGAAATATCGAGTAAATAAGTTTGTACATTAGTGCATTGTACGTATATTCTTTTTATTTTCATAACAATAAAATTTAAAAGTTTATTTAAGACATTTATATTTATCAGTTGTAGTGCACTAACGTATAGAAGGAACAGTTTAAAAATGTAAATTCGGTGCTCTTTGATAAGAAAAAAAATCACAAAAAATTTTAAAGCAAATAAATCGGCATGCTTGACTTCGCGGCCGCCTTTGCTATATTTCTTTTATGATATGCCGGTTGATGCAGCTGGTCATCGCACTATGGGATAGAAATTAATTTTTTTGGTCAAAATTCTGAAACTTACCAATCTAACTTAAAATGAGGTGATATTTACTGGAAAAATATTGAAAAAAAAATTATAAATTATTACAAATGCTTTTTGGAAACCTAAAACTTATTATATGTTATTATAAATTCACACCCCCTTAACATTATTTTTTTTTATTGTACAAAATAAACTAAAATATCGGCTTGTTTGGTTAATTCGGTAGTATTCTAATCAGTAATCCAATGGTTATTATCTCATATGATATACAGGGTACAACAATAGGTATGATTTTTTTAAATGGAATACCCTGAATATTATATCACCACCAAAAAAATCTTTTAAAATGCTTTAAAAAATACTACATTTGATGTGTCTATCTCAATTAGTTTCGGAAATATGACCATCCAAATCTGAAAAATAATTTTAAATTATTCTTAGAAGCGTAATAGAGATACATCTTCCCAACTTTTTTTATTTTTTAACGTATAAAATAAATAAAAACACTGTTTTGTTGGGTAGATTCTGTAGAATCCATATCTTTCATCAGAATGTTTTTATCTTTTAGGATATACAGTGTAGGACAAAACATATTAAATTTTAAAATGGAAAACCTTGTAAATTATAAAAAAATCTTGTATCTGTCTTTACACCCAGAAGTAGCAAAAAGAAGAAAGGCAATTGTACAAAAACTGATAAAGAAAAAGGTAAAAAAATCTTTGACAAAAGTAGCGAGACTTCATGAGACTGCATTGGAAACACAACAATAGCTCTTATTATTTAAACTCTTTTACTTTTTTTAGTAAACAAAGCTAATAATAAACTGTGTGTGTGTGTGTGGATTAAATGTTGTATATTTATATTTACTTAAAATACATTTTCAAGTTTCTTATTACCCCAATAGAAGTCGTCGTATCCTTTTATAATTTTGCGTACATTTAGTTTGGAGTATCTACTTTGAAATACACAGCATAAGCCATTAAAATTTCAAAGTTGCTTTTTGGCCAAAATAATAGATTTCTATCCCATAGTATATCGGCGCGTCGCTGTAAAGGATATCGGCGCCTTTGTATAAAATAGTCCGATTGCAGGCGGCCTTTTTTGTTTTTTTGTATTATTTTCAAAGGGTACCGAATTTGCGCTTTTAAAATGTTCTTACTATACAAACCTAAATTTTTACCATTATCGCAAAAAAAATCAAAAATATATATATTTTTTGTAATTAAACAAAATTGCATATTTAGAAGTACCTAGTCTTGAATTCTAATTCCAATCTTTTCTTTATAATAATTTTTGTTATTAGCAAAATTACAAAAAATACATTTTTAGCCAAACCTCGTAAATAACTGATAAAATTTGATATTTGATGGTTGCTTTTAGGTTTGGGACCACTTTTTTCTTCTAAAAAAATCATAATACAGGGTGTTTTGAAATAATATGGTGATCCAAGAGTCTAGCTAGGATTACTAATTTTTTTTTAAGTGAGACATGACACCCACACAAAATATGTATATACCAGATAATATTGTCCTCAAGAGGAACACGAACACTTTGGTAAGGAATATTTTTATTTTGGAATTCACGAAAAAAGTTTATTTTTTGGTTAGTCCCCCATGCCCCCAAACAAATAGCGTTTTTATATAGCTTAAACCCGTAGCGAGAAAAGGGGACAGGGAGCAGGAGCTCGATATCGATAAAGTGAAGTGTTTTCAAGAAAAACATCTTTTGGGTAAATAGGGTTGCATTTTAATTTTTTTGTTGGTTCCAGAGCCTTACGCACAAGGGGGTAATGGGGGCAATTGCCCCTCTCCAAGAAGCCCAAATAAGACCTCTTAAAAATGGGTTGTTTGCTTAAAAAGGCGCCTACGTGTAGCCTTTTTTGGTGGTTGCAAACATTCCTAAGCCGCTTTGTTTACTTACCTGGAGTCCTTTTATTTCGTTCGCCTTTTTGCCTGTTGCTCCCCCTCAACAAATTACTTTTTGCGTACGGCTCTCGTTTATACGACATGGATTTTCTTTTATTTTATGCAAAGAGCTTTAATAAAAGTCCACATGTGATATATCCAATTTTTTATAGTTTCGAAAATATGGCCATCTTCAGAAATTTGATAGTAAACTGGCATTTTTAAATAAAACACCCTGTATATTGCATCACCATTTAATAGAAATTTTAAAGCTTTAAGGAAATACTACATTTAATATGTTTATCTCTTATAGTTTTGGAAATATGGCCATCTAAATCTTAAAAAATAGTAGATATAATGTCGTTTATCTTTGACACTAAACTCACAATTATTGCTTATAGCTTAGAGCAGTAGATATAAAGTGCCGACTTAAATTTGATCACCCTGTATATTTTTCTGCGCAGATAACCCAAAGCCTGTATGGGACAGGCCTGTGCAGACAATCAAAACAAGATTAATTTTTTTTTAGGGTGACATCGTATAAAGGTGTTAGGACCTCTCCGGTATGTCTGCGCAGGTAAACCTGTGCTTTCTACGGGAGTGTAAATGTCCGGCATTATAAATACGAAAATTTTTGGAAAGTAAATTAAACAGTCGCAGCCTATTTTTAACAGACCACCCTGTAATAGAGGAAGCAGTTGCATAAAGCAGGCGGCGGGCAATTACAGACCCAACAAATGGCGCGTGTTTTGTCTAGGCCACGGCTAACCCGATCCCGAAATCGTGGAAAAAACAATCGAGAAAGGCTATTTCGAAATAAACGACGAGTGAACGCAGCTGGCGTTGACGCAATTGTTTTCGGCCGATTGTTTCTCGCGGCCATATTTGTTTTTAGCAAAGCCAACTGGATATGGGACCGCCGCGGCCGACTAATTGCGAAAAACAATGGGGGACTTTGGTTTTAACGGCATTAAGTATGCCAATTGGCAGTGCGAGTTCAATAATAGATGTCAATGCTTAATGGGTAATTGTACAGGGTGAGCCAAAATTGATGCTTTCTATTTCGAAATTCGATGGTAATTGGTTAGGTACAGGTCTAGATGGGACTTTTTAAAAGCTCTTTAATATACTTTTGGAATAGTAATATATATTATACAGGGTGTTCCATTTACCAATTTAATCGACATCGTATCTTCAATAATAAAGAAGTTAGCAATAGTGCCGACTAAAATTTGATTCCCCTTTGCAATCAACTAACTGAATCAGTTCAATTGGGCATTGAAACCTATATTCCACACACCATCAAGACCCCAAACAATCCAAAAATAAACCCTGGTTTTCCAAATCTTGTGATAAAGCTAGAATTTTAAAAGTTCACGCTCACAAGAAGTTTCTACAGGATCCTAGTCCAGAAAACCGAGAGGCCAGCATTGGATGGAAGCAAGAAACTACTACAATTAAACAATTTTTAAGTCCAAAGACTCCTTCGACAACCGTATTAAAAACAAAGTTCTTTCTTGCTCAAATGGCAGCAAATCTTTCTGGTCCTTTGCGAAAAACATAAGTAGGAATTTTGTACCAGTTCTTTCCCACCACTAACTTTGGATGATGAAATTATTTCTACCGCTAAAGGAAAGGCAGAACTATATGCCAAACAATTTGCTGCCAATTCAACTTGACTCTCCCGTAAATCATCCAACTCCAGCGGTTACCCCAGTTCCTCATAAAATGCCCGATATTATTTTTAAAGTAAAACACATTAGGCGTATCCTTTCTTCCCTTAACACCAAGAAATCGTCTGGACTGGATGGCATACCAGCAATCGTTTTAAAAAATGTGCTCCAGAACTTGCACCAATCTTAACTCGGCTCTTTCGAATTTCTTACACAGGTATCTTTCTGGAGAGCTGGAAAGCTGCACGTGTTCAACCTATTCCCAAGAAAGGATCTAAATCCCTTCCATCTAACTATAGACCAATTTCAATTCTCTCAGTTCTTTGTAAAGTAATAGAAAAATGAATTAATTCACAAATTCTTAAGTACTTAGAAAAACACAAAATTTTGAATGACTGGCAGTATGGATTTCGCCACAAAAGATCTACAGCAGATCTTCTTTTCTTCGTATCACACTGTTGGAATAAGTCTCTTGAGTTTCTAAGTGAGTCCCAGATCGTTGCTCTTGATATATCCAAAGCTTTTGACCAGGTCTGGCATGCCGCACTTCTTAATAAACTTCCCTCCTATGGTCTTTCAACTAAACTCTGTACTTGGCTCTCTAGTTATCTATCTGATCGACGTATATCAGTTATTGTGGACGGCCATTCTTCAAGCTTTCACCAAGTAAATGCTGGAGTCCCTCAGGGCTCAGTTCTGGCACCAACATTGTTTCTTCTTCACATCAACGACCTTTTCTCGCCCACAACTAATTCCATTCATAGTTTCGCCGACGATAGTACCCTTCACTCCAGTTTTCAGGTTCCTAAACCCATCACTAAACCTGACTTGGAAAACAAACGCAGAGCGATGCAGATATCTCGTTCGCAGGATCTTAATTTAATATTGGATTGGGGCGCCAAAATCTAGTCCATTTTAAAAAGTATTTTTCCCCTTCTAACTTATACACTTTATATGTGTCTCAAATCCGACCTCCCTTGGAATATTGTTCCCATATCTGGGACATGGCGTCCCCCACAACCCTAAGCATTCTTGATTCTATTCAAAGAAGAGCTATTCGTCTCATTAATGATCCTTTACTTACAGAAAGGCTTCCTCTCTTGCCCATCGTCGGGCTGTGGGGGATTTATCGCTTTTCATAGGTATTTCCATGGCTTTTGCTCTGAAGAATTGTCCAGTATAGTTCCTCCACTAACGGTTCCCAACAGAGAAACTCGTGGTTTCGCGCGTATGCATCCTATACGGTCCAACTGGACAGGCCCCGAACTTCTCACTTTGTTCGTTCTCTTATCCCTAGAGTTTCTAGATTATGGAACCTGCTGCCCGCGGAGGTCTTTCCTTTCCTCCCAAATCTTCAAGTATTTAAGTCCCGTGTCAACAAACTCCCTCCTACTCGCTTAAGACACCCACGGTACGTTAGTAATTTAGGCTTTGAGCTTTCGTGGTTTATTCAAAGATAAAAAAAACCCTGTATTATAAAGAACTAGATAAATAAGAAAAATAAATCTACAAATATAAAGAAAGCACGCCATTGCTAATGAAAGTCAAGTAGTCGTCTGGCCCTTTTATCACCACTATCTAATGGGTTGCAAGTTCGGTTGAAAGAATGACAGGCGGGCGACTTAGTACCGACAAGAACCATCAAAGACACGTGTTGGTTCACGCTTCGATTGACTAGAAAAAGGTTTAATAATCTGAAACAGAGTTAGCCGCAACTATTTCTCACTGACATGTGACAACTCCAGAAGTAATATAACAGATGATATTAATTATAGAAGATTACAGGGTGACCATTTTCAACTTTTTATAGAGTATCCACTATAGACCGTAATTTTTACAGCTATCAAACAGGCAAGCCAGGTGATTTTTTTGGTGAGGCAGTTTTGTTAGTAACACTAATCCATCACGTTATTTTCAATATGAGGGAAGAAAGTGCCACGTTTCATCCCAAGGATGGTTTGAGGAAAAAGTGCTGTGCTCTGAAATAATTGTATGTTATTTTTTCTACTACCTTTTGTAAAATTTTCAAGAAATATACAATAATTTTGCTACAGTATCGAAAAAAAATCATATTAATTCGCGGTTCCTTGTATCTCATAATAAGTGTCAAAATATGACATTTGAAGCCGTCAAACATTATAGGAGCTGTCTTTGTCAAGGCGCCAAGCGTTGTTTTTATAATAAATGCATGGCATAAGTAAAGAGTTTTATTGGGTCAAAAAAGTTATTATTCCGAAGCAATTTTTTTTTATCTTTGGACAATCCACGAAGGCTGAAAGCCTAAATACTAACGTACCGTGGGTGTCTTAAGCAGGGTAAGAGGAAGTTTGTTAACACGGGACTTAAAAACTTGAAGATTTGGGGGGATGGAAAGACCTCCGCTGGCAGCAGGTTCCACAGTCTAGAAACTCTAGGGATAAAAGAACGAACGAAATGGGAAGTTCGGGGCCTGTTCAATTGAACTGTATGGGGATGCATACGCGCGGCACCATGAGTTTCTCTGTTGGGAACTGCAAGAGCCATGAGATATTAATAATCAGAAAAAATATGCTTTTCCATTTTTCCTTATTTTTTCGGCAATAATACGAACATAAAAACTAAAAGAAAAACAGGTAATTTTCTAGAAAGCTGCGGCAACTCCGATTTTAACGAAATTTGGTATACTGGGGTTTTTGGGGCGCTGATCACCAATCTGAAATAATTTTTTGGCGGAAACGTTTCGTTCTTCGCCAGGTATTAAAATAAATTTAGTTTTCTTGTATAATGATAACATTTAATTTTTTACACGGTAAATATATGATCAATATCAATTCCGTTGGTAATTTTCTAGAAACCTGCGGCAACTCCGATTTTGACGAAATTTGGTATACGGGGTTTTTGGGGCGCTGATCACGAATCTGAAAGATTTTTGGCGGAAACGTTTCGTTCTTGAGATATTCATCATCAGACTCGAAATTTAAATAAGTCCTATTTTTACAATATTTCCCCTTCTTTTGCAAACAATTCTTAATTTAAAGCTTAAGTGGCACACAATATTTGATTTTCACCTTTTAAAACCCCGTGTTTTTTACGTATTTTACATTATTTTTGCATTAAATTGCATAGCTATACTTTGAATCATTTCAATCCCAGTGGTGCCATGAAGCCCTATGTGTATGTATGGATGCCGCATTATCAAAGAAAAGCCACGCAATTTAATGCAAAAATAATGTAAGAAACGTATAAAAACGAGGTTTTAAAAGGTGAAAATCAAATATTTTGTGACACTAGCTTTAAATCAAGAATTGTGTGCAAAAAGAAGGGGGAATATAGTGAAAATAAGCTTAGTTCAAATTTGAACTTTGATGATGAATATCTCGAGAACGAAACGTTTCCGTCAAAAAATTCTTCCAGATTCGTGATCAGCGCCCCAAATAACCCCGTATACCAAATTTCGTTAAAAACGGAGTTGCCGCAGGTTTCTAGAAAATTACCGAAAAACAGTATGCCGGCTAACAAAGGGAGGAATAGAAAAATAATTCCTCCCAGGAAGGAAAAGTGCTTCCACATACGGGGAAGAAAAAGTCTATTTTCGATGAAGGTAGTAGAAAAGATATATTTTTTCTACAACTTTAAAGCATAAATAGTTATGGACGGCCTTGGCCAACTTAAAGTTTCACTTTATTGTAGTACTTTTTTTATAAAATATTTCTTGCGCAGTTAAACCCAGTGTAACGTCAAAAACAAAAAACTTTTATGCAAATAAAATACGTAGGTATGCGTATATTTGGAAATAAACCAATTAGTTCTTTATTGTGTAATCCATTTGTTTTTTACCGAGCGATTTTAGCCAATTTTCTTAAAATTTCTTCGCTAACCACCGTGTGCTAAGGAGAAGCAATACAACTGGTCGTTCGCGACATTTTTATTTTAAACGTTTCTTTGTTTAGCTTTCTGAAGCGCAAATATGTGCTTTTTATTATTTTAATGCATCTTTCATTGCAATATAAACCCATAGGTTCAATTTAAAATGGGCCTGAGTCAATTAGCTTGATTCTGTATTAGGAAAGATTTGCTTTAGCAATATATTTGTAGTTGTTTTTATATAAGGAATAATTACGTGTATGTTTAAAAAAACTAAGATGATATGAGTCTTTTCAGTTATTTGCTTTACAAAGGCTGGTTTTCACAATTTCAATTTATAATTTTTTGATTTAAATTTAAAATATCTTGCGAATGCGATAAGTTTTATATCGTTGAAACTTGTAGACCATTAGCTAAACGCATAAAAGAACACAGATCATACATTAAAAACACAGAATTTCATAAATCAAAAATCTGCCAACACGCATTTGATAACAATCATAGAATAAACTGGGATGCTTCGAGCATTTTAGCAAAGGAAACTTGTTCTAAAAAACGCAAAATCAAAGAAAGTGCGTATATATTATTAAATAAAGATAATTGTGTAGCATCAATTTAAGTTAATTTAAAAAACACTTGAGCCCAGATTCTATAAAATAATAAGGAAAGAGAAAGTGATTTATCTGTCACTACAGTCAGAAAGACGAGTTGCAATTGGTTTAAAGTGACACTGTGGACATATAAATCTTTTTCTCTTTCCCTTTGTTGAGTTACAGAATCGTAGCCTTGGTTGCCTTTGCTCGATACTGAAGTATCTTCAGGAAAACTAAAAATCATCAACTTATTACCTTTTTGTCTTACAAATAATAAATACACCAGTTATATTATGTCACTCATGACACATATGTCAAACTATTTTCAGTTTGAGATACAAAAATAATCTAAATTTTAATCATTTCTAATTTAAATATTAGTTAATATTTTATTTTTATTTTTAAACTTAATTTTTTAACTTGACAACGGTGGCAGACTTGCCACCGAAACGTCGTTTTTAATTAAAACTTTTTGGGTGTTTTGGGGGTTTTTCTTTTATTTTGTTACAGGCGACCGGCCAGTTCATAGGGGTCAATAGGGCTGAACAGGGTCAGCTCGTATACCCGGGACCAGGACCGAAGCGGTCCCATTCTTTCCAGACGTGTACTCAACAAGAAGACCATCCAATAAATGAATCCGCCTAACCAATATAGAGCATATCTCCAATATGTTAATCATGTTTTAATTTATTTTAATTAATTTGTCACAGCCCTGCTTTTTCTACACTCCAACAATAGATCTAAAATAAGCAATTCATTCATAAAAAAAAATGTAAATTTCACCGTTGAATAAAACATTGATTTCGCCAAATTTGGCAACATCGAGGACATAAAAAAATCGTCCAAAGGGCAAAATCCGGGAGGCAATTTAACCGGAGTGCGTATGACTGGCGGGTTTATTGATCCCGACGTCGAGTCCCGACTAGGGAAGCAGGAACAAGGTCCTTGAGGGTTTATGTCCTTCGAAATTGAGATGGAATAGTGCGGGATCTAATGTAAGAATGACAATCAGGCGCGGTTTTTTCATAAGATCATTTGATCAATGACTTACCTATGTACATCAGGAGCTTTACAATGATTTGCAACTAGACTCCCCTTTCTATTTAATTTTTTTTCAAAATGGCGTCCAACTCTCCCTTTGACATTTATATCTGTTATTTCTTGCCCAAAATTTGGTTTATGTTGTCTTACTAAAGTTCTCAAATTTATACGAAAAAATACCAAACAATTTAAAAGTTAGGAGGGGCGGTCCTGACTTAAGACAAGCACTCTGTTATAATTAGTAGTCGTTGCAAAAATAAAAAAAAGATATATCGGGTGATGCATCGCCGGGCGGGACATAGGAAATCCCATGTAATTTTTAATGGGGTCAATTATTGGCTCCCCTAATTATTTTGGAGAAAAATTCTATTAAAGTTTATTGAAGAGCATGCAAATCAACGTCCATAGTAAAAACTTTAGATTTTTCGGGTAACCCGTTTGCTAGTAAGATGCTAATATATTTTTAAAAATTGTTACATTATTATCGCCTTATATTTATGAACAACAATAAAAATACCAGTTAGCGTGACATAATGTTGTCATTTTGAAATTTAGTGCTTTATTATTATCAAAAAATCGTAGAGCGAAAAGATTAACCATGAGTTATACTACTGAAGAAAAAAATAGTTCAATGTTCAAAACCCGATTAGATGGAAAGAGTTTATTTGACGACAATTTACAAAGAAAGCTTTTTGCATCATTTTGGTAATAATTTACATTGATTGTGTACCCTCTGACGGCTCTTTACCTACATTTAAAATTGTTTTTTTTTGATAAATTTTGAGTTTGATATCTATCATGTTTTCTAAAAACCGGTACAAGGCCTTTAAAAATAGCTCCAAAAATCTAACCATTTAGACGTAAATTATCCTTTAAAATTGGGTCGTAAATGTATTTTTTCATTTGATTACCACTAGCTACCATAACCAGGTAAGTAAGCATCCATTGGATTAAACAGAAAACACCAGATTTTGTTGTTTGGGTCCAGTCTCAAATTTTAAATGTATTTGTATTGTAACAGTATTGGATAAGGCACTTAGTATTCGAGACTGGAGAAGAGACTCCCGCCCCGGTATTTCGCATTGACTTCCTGACTATAAAAGAACCTCTTTTCCACCCTCCGATCGATAATCTGGCGGTGAGCGACCGCCTACGCACGTGCGTGTCCCAACAACCTTGGACTTTTTTACTGGATAGGCTCTCCGAGATTCATTCACAATAAAGGTTATAGGTATACCGGGGGACACAGGATGTCGTAACCCCCTCCTCCCATTTTTTAAGAAACTAGTTTTTAAAAGTACAATATAATAAATAACTGTCATTATTACTTTTTTTATCTTTAGACAAACCACGAAGGCTTAAAGCCTAAATACTAACGTACCCTGGGTTTCTTAAGCGAGGCAAGAGGGAGTTTGTTGACACGGGACTTAAATACTTGAAGATTTGGGGGGAAGGAAACACCTCCGCGGGCAGCAGGTTCCACAATCTAGAAACTCTAGGTATAAAAGAACGAACAAAGTGAGAAGTTCGGGAGCCTGTCCAGTTGGACCGTATAGGGATGCATACGCGCGGAACCACGAGTTTCTCTGTTGGGAACCGTGAGTGGAGGAGCTATACTGGACAATTCTTCAAAGCAGAAGCCATGAGGTCGGATTTGGGACACATATAAAGTGTATAAATAAATTGTATAAATTTCCAAATACCTTCCGGTTTAATCAGAATTGAGAGAGAAAAAATGGACACTTGAATTTAAAGAACAGTTGTTGATACTTCCGGTTAAACCGGAAGCGATTTAGAGAGGGTTTTTAACAAAAAATGTTTAGCAAATAATATCTTGTATTGCTCACAATATACAAAAAAAATAGTATTTTATAAAACTGTGATCTTAATAATATTTTTTTTTACAAATTACAAAACATTAATATCGTGACAAAAAGAAAGCCAGAGAAAGGAAATTTGAAGAATTATTACCTATTGTTTTCTGGGAGATTTAATGGTCTTAAATTTTTACTAACTAGAACATAATGTTCAAAACCTCGTTTAAAAGATCAGAATCTTAATTATATCCGTCATGTCCGGCTGTAGATTTCGACACGCCATTTTTTTAGCATTTTTAAAAAATTGTTTTCTATCATATTGGGGAATATTTTTGTTTACGTAATTATTTGACTCTACCAGGGGTGTAGCAACCGCCGTATTACCCGTATCAATTATACGGGCCGTCAGGCTATAGGGGCCCCCAAATGTGTTTAAGGAAAAATTATTTGTATAAAAAGCAATGTCGCCATAAAAAGAGTGGATTTGGCAAGGGGGACTAATCTTTTTTTTTCAATCCCTATTTAAACCTAAGACTATATACACTATATAATTCCACTAAGGAATTCTACGCCCAGAAAAAAAAGACCAAAAAGAAAACATTTTATTAGGTGCCCAAACAAGAAGTCGCCAAACCAGCATAGGTCGTACAAAAATAGAGATACGAAAATACAGTACCAAAAATACCCGACACATAACATATCTTCCTGAAATTCCCTATTGATGTAATTAAATAAGGAAAACACAAATAAATCCTCAACAAAAGAAATGGGTTCACTGAAAGGGATAAAGAGGACATTTTTCTGGTAAGCCAATCCCGAGACAGAGTCGTAAGTTAGATAAATTGTAGACATATATTATAACGTCTGGAGTTTATTTTGACATGAAGGACTGTGTTAAAACTTGCATAACAACGCCGCAAGTAAAATATCTTAAGGGGAGATCATTATTCAGAAATCCGAACTAAAAGACATTAAACGACTATAATTAGATAATTAATTTTTTCCAAGATTTATTTTAGACGGGTCCGGAATTTATGACTGTGGATAAACGGGAAATATAAAAAAATATATTTATCTATTCTTCTAGTTGGCGTTGGCAACGAAATGCAACATCATAGCCAACTACCTCGTACCAAACCGTACTTAAATGCATTGTTAGAATAGATATAGTATATTACATTACAAGTGTGGAAAATGACTAATTTCACACGAGTGGGAATATTGTAGCACGAGGCGTTAGCCGAGTGCGACAAACCCACGAGTGTAAGAAACTCATTTTCACACGAGTACTGTACATTATTTTTCCTACGACCACAAATTATTCACCAAAAAAACAACTAAAGTTTATCTTTACAGAAAAAAATAAAAAAACAGTTGAGAACTTTGCAACACTAGGGTGATCTTTACTTTGTAACACTAGTGTGATATGTACTTTTCCTCACTGCTTATTATACTGTTTTGACAATATTTTAACATCGAAAATCACCTACCTAGAAGCATTATAT
Source organism: Listronotus bonariensis (assembly GCA_014170235.1). Classification (NCBI taxonomy): domain Eukaryota; kingdom Metazoa; phylum Arthropoda; class Insecta; order Coleoptera; family Curculionidae; genus Listronotus; species Listronotus bonariensis. Next base: position 55,597 of record JACEGR010004957.1, read on the forward strand.
AACTTTTATCATTTTGGAATTTAAAAAGGCCGTCACTTATAAAAATTGAATGGTTTGGTTAGGTAATAACGGTAATAGTTTAATATGTTTTTCTGCTATTCAAAGGGTTTTTAAAAATTATTAATACTTACATATTTTAGACACTCTTCTAAATAAAACGTAAGTGGCGCATATCCAAAATATTCTGTTTTTAAAAAATATCAGTAAACAAACTTACGGGACCGAGTTAATGAAACTGAACATCACATGTAAAATTAAGTAAAAGTTAATTTTTTTCTCATATTTTTGAGAAAAATATAAAAAATATGAAAATTGTAAATGCATAACCTAAAGTCCTAAAAGTAAGAAAAAAACGACTACTAAACGTCAGTTATACCATGCAAAATATGGAAAGCATTTGGAAACGACGGAAGGGTCTGATTCTATTTAGGAATGGATAAAAGAAAGTGGATTCATAAAGTGTGTATTAGCCTCAGGTTTAATTAAGGGATTAAAAATAAGATTTAACTAGTTGTTTGAGTACACGAAGACAGAGAGAAAAGAGTTTGATCTATAGGAGTTTTTTCTCTGGCGCTTTAGGTCGAACGGCCAACGGCAAGGCTGCCTCTATAGAGTGCGTGCTCAAAGGTAGGAGGGAGATTCTTAATTTGATCTATTTACCTGACAACACTGTGCCACTGAGCATGCAGTCAGTGAAAGTTGTTTTTGTGGTTATGTCTATTTTGTTTGTTTTTATTTTTTCGGAAATGTTATTATTACTCTTTTAATATTAAAGAAAGCTTATACTGTGTAGTAACTTAACGTTAATAAGATGATTTTCACTAATTTGGGTTCTACTGTTTAAGGTAAGTAAAATGTTTTTTTTTTACTGTCACTACAATAAATACGTCACTTGCCAAACCAACAGCAGTTTTTAGAATGACATCATAATATATATCACACTAGTGTTGCAAAGTACTTTGCAACATTAGTGTTATATAACGCATTTTCTATGCATGAAACCAGTGTGCTATTTGCTATTTTCACAAGTGGTCGTAGGAAAAATAATAAATCGTTATTATTTCAAAAACTATACATTTTTGGATTAGACATCCTTATACAAACTTACCCTTATTTTTAATGTTTAATAGGATAAGGTAATAAAATATTTTCCATTTAAAAAATAAACCCCAAATTTTGTCGTTAGAATTTTTAATGATTATTTTTGATCACTCTGTATTTATTAAAAAGGAAAATATTACTACAGCTACTCAAGTAGTTCTTTCTTTACAAGAAACCCAATTATTTAGGCTTTTAGTCTTCGTGGTTTGTGCAAAGAAAAAAAACCAATCGCAGTAAAATTTTGTATTTACTGGTTTTGGACCATGCGACCAGTTTTTCCAAAAAAACGTCAATTTCAAAATTTTTGGCCCATTTGTCCTCGTGTAAGACAAAGACAATTATTGTAGTTTCACTATAGACGCCCAGAACAATGCTAAATTTTTGGTCATCAGTTTGGACGCTGGCTTGGCTGAATTTATGAAGCGGCAAATTATACGTAGTGCTTACGTATGTACTCGATAGATACCCGCTTCATAAATTCCACGAAGCGAGCGTCCAAGCTAATGACCAAAAATTTAGCATTGTTCTGGGTGTTTATAGGAAACTACAATTGTCTTTGGTAACACACTATTCTGGGGCAAATTTTTTAAGAGTTTAACATTGCCTTATGTAAAATAACTTAGAGGTTAAACTATTATTCAGAAATTCGAACTAAAAGACATTAAAAGACTATAATTAGATATTTAATTTTTTTCGAAGATTTATTTTAGACGGGTCCGGGATTTACGACTGTGGGAAAATGGAAAATTAGGCTCGTTTTTATTATTTTTCACTAAATCTTTTCGAACTTGATGCCCGGCGGAAAACAAAGCTGCGACAACGCTGAAAAATTGACTGTTGCTTGCAGCTGTACCTAATAAATATTGTTCTCATAACTAATTGCTTTGCTACCACTCGTAAATTAAAAATGTAAAGTAATTATCAATTGGTAACTCTATACTTTTATGGGATTCAACGATAAAACTATCAATATTGATAATAAAAATGGTAATTTTAAGGGAAAATTCAGTTTAGATGAATATACAGGGTGATTTTTAATCTATACCCTATAATAATATATTTTTGAACCGTTCGACTAGTCCCTTAGTCCCTGGGCCAGTAGTTAGTTAGTTATCAAGGGCGTTACTAGGACTATAATGCCCGGAAGGTCGAAATAGCCCGAGGGCCAGATTTCGACCTGATGGGCATTTATAATCCAGTAAAGCCCGTGGTGCATACAGTGCTTTATGTTTTACCCAAAAAGAGTTTTTCAATGACTAATTACATTATTTATTCGCAATATAAAAAATAAGTTGCACCTGTACCTGTATACGTAAGTAGAAAATGACTGATGTTAAGTTTGACTTTGATGTTTCTATCAGTTAGTCAGTTGGTATTTTTTATTTAACGATTTGCTCAAAATGGAAGAAATTCCACAAAATATAAGAGAAAAGGCCATAAAAGCGACCGAAAATCTTTTGCCAGGTAAATCAAGGCAACAGTATGATCGGGTGTATGGCATATTTGGTATTTGGAAAGATGCGAACGCAATTCTTCAAATAACCGAAACCGTTTTAATGGTATTTTTTCAGGAACTGGTAGGTTATTGATTTTATTTTTAATACATATGTTTGTATAAACTTGATCTTTATTGTGAGAGAAATAAAATTGGATAAGCAAAAAAATTTCAATATTAGCGCATTAGGGCATTATAAGCGGGCATTATCATAATGCCCGCTTATAATGCCATAGGTGTGATAGCAGGTATTATTGCTACCATAACATATTCCGTTTCTAAGGTATTACAGATCAATAATAGATGGGTAAAACATAAAAACCTTTTACGGGGAATTACTTTTGACGAGTCTACAATGAATATTCATACTGCCATATATGGAAGCGGCGCTTTAACCCAGCCTGTCAATGTCAAATATTTCGGATGTCGGACTGGGCTAACGGGTCACTTTTTTGTCAAGTTTACCACAATGTTTTACATGCAATTTTTAAACATTATGCCAAAAATCGTAAGGGTGGGTTACAGTATCGAAACCCGCCAAATTTGATACCCAAAACATGTCAATGGACCTTATGATTTCGTGACTGTAACACTTACGATTTTGGCACAATGTTTTAAAATTGCATGTAAAAAAAACATTGTGGTAAACGTCCAACACAAAAAGTGACGCGTTTGCCCAGTCCGATACCCGAAACATTTGACATTGACAGGCTGGGCTAAGCGCCGCTTCTATATATGGCGGTACTAATATTTGTGGTAGACTTGTCAAAAGGAACCCTCTTAAAAGGTTTTAAAAGTGTTATTATCATGAAGTAAATTTTATTACTGGCCCAGGGACTAAAATATTTATAGCTTGACTCTTTGTTTGACCTCCGGACAGTGCGGACGTGCGTAGAGGACTACAAATTTCTTCCCAGAGTGGCGGTTAGAGGTGCCGTACGAACGTTTTTTACCTTCGGGGATCAAGGAAAGATTCACACTAAATTGGCGGCATCTTTCGTCTGGATCTAAGCGCTGTGAGCGAAGATTTCTATAAGCTGATGGTATGCTGTATGGTGGTGAACACGAGGTATTTCTCAAATGGCGGGAAATAGATAGGCGTGCCATGGGAACTGTCAGTAGTGAAAGTGAAGGTTATACGTAACACCACTGGTTTGACAGCCGACAATTTATGCATTGCATCGATTGTTGAATTATTTGTTTTCTTTTTGGAACTTCTGGGAGCTATGAGCTCGATTATCCAGATTTTCCGCCGACGAAGCTCTGGAAAGCATAGTCCGGAAGGGGGAGAGTGGTGGATTGGACCTGAAGGGACCAAAACCAAGAAAAAAAATAGAACAGAATTTATAGCTTAAGAAAAACCTTTAATTAATTGATAAAAAATATACCTGTTAAGCCACTGTCAAAATTTGAGAAAGATCGGTTCAGTAGTTTTCGAAAAATCGTGGTCAGCGTCGAAAACACTGTTTTGAGACACTAGCGTAGCGAGTGGGAGGGGTATAAGGGGCCCCCAAAGGAGGGTTTTAGGTATTTTTTTGTTTTTAAGAATGAATAAGTAAGGAAAGAAAGGGGTAAGGACCCTTTTTTTTCTTTTTGGTAGTCAGTTTTTTGCAACAAAAAGAAGTAAAGAAAGGAGGGCCTCGACTTAAATATATTATGTAGTGGAAGGAGGGGCCGGTTTTTTCTTCTTGGTTGTCATTTTTTCCTCACAAGAAAAGTAAAGAAAGGGGGTCGCTGATCGAAGTTTATTATGTTGTACTGGAAGTAGGGACCCATTTAGAAGGTAAGGGCATTTTTTTTGCTCAATTTTTTTCCCGGAAAACAAAATTTGAATTACATAAATAAGCCCTGACTTTACCTTCCGCCCCGGGCCTCAACACCTTCAGCTACGCCACTGTCGCGAGAAAAACGCGTTAAATGTTTTAAGAAACCTATAATTAATATTAAGACACCCACGGTACGTTAGTATTTAGGCTTTCAGCCTTTGGATTGTCCAAAGATAAAAAAAAGTACACCATTTTTTTTTATATGTTATACCCAGAATTCAAATCCGAGTCCGATTTGCTCTTTTAAGCTTAAGTTTTAAGTAAACTGAGAATAACATACGTTGTTTACCTAAAACTCAAGTCTGATGGAACAAAAGAAACATCGGATTCGAATTCAGGACATCAAAAAGCTTATAAAAAAGTTAATCTATTTAAAAGAACTGATCACTTTTTTGTGTGTGCCGCTGTTAATAACAAATAAAAAAGATCGTAAATTAGTTTTTGTAACAAAATAATCACATTTTTTTTTGTAAAACTAAACCAATTTTTTGTTAAACTAAATAAAAGGTATAATAATGTTTGGTATGTCTATTAGTACTCTAATAAAAGTTGTGATTGTATGTGAGCTCATTCTTACACAAAGAATTTAAATAATGGCCTATAATTATTAAACCAAATTATTTTTGACACAAAAATAGGTAACTACCTTGTAGCAATGGCGGCTCGTGCATTGGAGAACAGGGAAGGCTAAAGTGATAAAGACTATATACACACAGAAAAAGCCGGTAATTTTTTTGAGTACCGCACCTATTTAAAGCAAAATTTTTGCATAATTTGCATAAATGCAAACAAAAATTGTGTATTGCCGCTTTATGGTTAAATTTAAAACTATACGTATAAAACTAACCACTAAAAATTCAAAAACAATAAAAAAGGGTTGTCTTTGAGTTATTAAATATATATGAACTCTTCTCAGTCAATAAATGTAACATTTTTCTACTAATATAACAGTTTTGTTTAAAATTAATAATAATTTATATTGGTAATATTAAATCCTCAATTTTGTCGACTATTTGACGCTTTAATTAAAATCAAATTTGGTTGAGGCCTTCCCAGAGTTTTAATAATGTAAAATTTATTATCATAAGATAAAGAAATTTATTAAGAAAATTATTTTTCAGCAACCAATCGACTATATTGTTAGATTTTTTTTATTTTGTCAAACTTATCCATAATAAATTGAAAAAAACTTACCGAAAGCACCTTGAAAAAAACACATTAAAAATTTTACCAAAAAGCACGTCTATACTGCCTGTTTTATACTTATATATGACCAAGAAACACTAAAACGAATTACCGAAATATTTTTATTAGTGTCGGCCTGTCACGCCATTCAGAATAACTAAATCAAAACAAAAACGACACACAAGTGACACGAGCACGAACGAAGACCAACTGAGGCTAGCCTCTCCAGGCGTTTTACTTTCCGCGACGAAAATTAAAAAGCGGGACGTTTGTCTCTGCTTGATCGGACTTGCGAAGCTGTGTTTTTAAAGCGGCCCAGTATTATCGGCCGGAGGCTTGCCTTTCGTAGCAGTATGGCATTTATTATTTCGGGTTGATGGTTTATTCGTTATTTTCGCGGTTTGTGGGCTGTTTGATGCAGTGTGGTACGTAGTGATAGTGTTAATTCGGGCATATTATGTATTTATATTAGAAATTAATGTTAAAGTTTTAATACCCAAGATTTTTAGAAAAATATATTCATAATTATTTGTCAATATCTTTTAATTTATTGCAATAAATAGCCTCAAATGTTATGGGGAGGCTAAGCCTCCTTGCCGTCTCTGACGAGCCGCCACTGCCTTGTAGGAGTTGGTACAACTGCAGATACGACCTTATATAGCGTGGACAGTGATTACATCTGGGACAAAATTTATGTTTTGTCGTTGCAGTCCGTAAACCACGTACATGCACTCTGCGTTTTCATATTACAAATTTTATTGTTCCCGTAAGTTTGGGTATTTTACTTTTATATGGTTTTTATGATGCTGATAAACGGATAAAAATGGCAAAATGCAAAATAAATTTACGGCATGTCTGCAGATTATGGAGATAAAATTAGTTGGACCGAAATTTCGGCCGTTGCAGATAATAAAAACCGTAATAAAAATGTTTCGTACCGGTCTGATATTTGGGTTCCCTGCCGAGAAATGAACAACAAACTGTTCTGCTAATAAGACATAAACAGTAGATTGGGCAAAAAAAACGACAATTTGTTTTTTTTTTTAATTCAGAGTGTTTCCTTACTACAGTACGAATCTTAAGGGGCTTTCTTATGTCTTTTTATGATAAAAAAAGTTCCTATGAACATACAGGGTGGCCCACCATATTCGACACGGTCTGTAACTGGATAACCATGGGGTTTTTAAAAAAGTAAATACTGGAACATATACAGGTCGAATTAGGCCACAGTATAAAATTATTTTAGTCTATACAGGGTGTCTCAAAAAGTGTGACGTATCAAAGTTATATTTTTTTAAATGGAACACCCTATATTTCATGACGGTTTTAGATTCTACTTTAAAAATAACTCAAGTTTGTTTATAGTACTAAGTGTCTAATTTTATTCGTTTTTGTGATATTTGATTTTTTGAAAAATGCAGAGGTAAAATTAAATTGATTTTACTTTAACACTTTTAACACTTTAAACTTTAAAATGTGTAACAAGATTAGAAAAAGTCTGCCATATCATACGTAGGTCAAATCAAGATCAAATATTGTACAGGGTGATCAAAAAATAATTTCAATTTTTCAGAAAAGCAAATAGCCATATCTTTCTTATTTTAAATGGAACACCCTGTATTTTTTTACGTCACATGATGACAAATAAAATACCTTTTTTAAATGGTGTATAGGTTGCCTATACCTATCTTTTTGTGCTTTTTAGTAAAATCTGTTTTTACAAATTTTTAGTCCAAATGTTTATTTAAATTAAAGTTGGCTGTGACATAGCAGCCATTAATATTTTTTTTAAGAAAATAACAATGACCATTTATTGATTACTAGTGTTTTAGTCAGTTTAAAAGAATTTTCAACGATTTTAAATAAAAACCCTTTTTCTACAACAACAAAATTATATAATACTGGAAGGATGTGAAAAAATGGTTTACTTTAGTCTACAGTTAATCCTGAAAAATATTCCAGGAGAAACCATCTGATAACCTTAATAGTTGCTTTAAAAATTTGACACAGTGATTATGGATAATGGAAGAAACGAGTTATAGGTCACAGAATGTCGTCATAACTGATCAGAGGCGTTATTAGGATTGTTTAAAAACACAGGTTTTATTATTACCACATTCAGCTGAAATAAGTGTTATTGGAAGTAGCATTATAAGCAACTAATAATTTTTTTTTGTGAATTTTAAAAATAGTGGCAGATAATACAAAATCTTTTAATTTTGTGCTTTTTTCCAACAAATTTACATTTTGCAATAACGGCTTAGTAAATAGGCATAGCTATATCACAGCCTACTTACATTTAAATAGACATTTGGAATAAAAATATGTTAAAACGGAATTTACTTAAAAGTATAAAAAGATAGGTATAGGCAACCTATACACCATTTGAAAGAGCATTTGGTTTGTCATTATGTGGTGTAAAAATACAGGGTGTTCCATTTAAAATAAGAGAGATATTGCAATTTGACTTTCTAAAAAAATTGAAATTATTTTTTGATCACCCTGTATACTCTATGATCTCGATATGACCTACGTATAATAAGGCAGACTTTTCCTAATCTTGTAACAAATTTTAAAGTTTAAGGAGTTTATATTGTTAAAATAAAATTAATTTAATTGCACCCTGCATTTTGAAAAAAAATCAAATATCACCAGAACGAATAAAATTAGACATTTGGTACTATTAACAAACCAAAATTATTTTTTTATGTAGAATCTAAAACCGTCATAAAATATAGGGTGTTCCATTTAAAAAATATAACTTTGATACGTCACACTTTTTGAGACATCCTGTATAGAGTAAAACAATTTTATACTGTGGCTTTATCCGACCTGTATATGTTTCAGTATTTACTTTTTTAAAAATCCCATGGTTATCCAGCTACAGACCGTGTCGAATATGGTGGGCCACCCTGTATATGCTTCCATTCTGAGATACGGCGGCGGCGTTTAAGTTTTCAAAAAGAGTCGGTATCTTTGAAATATCTTAGGAAAACTTTAACCGATTTGAATACCATTTGGGGCACTTATTTAATTTAATGAGGCCTTTGTAAAGCTTTGCCTAGATTAGTATTATTGGGGCCAGTGTTTTCTCAGTGGGCTCCACAGCCAATATTATTGTGAAAAAGTACGCCACTGACTTTTTATGAAGTTTTAATATTTTTTTCTGAAAGAGCAATTACCAATTTAACTTTCTAGTATCTTGTTTTTCGTCGTATCACGCTTTGTTTTTGAGAAAAAAAATTAAAACCACGTTCAGTCATTCTAAAAAGTAGCCCTAAATAGCATAAAATAATATCCAAAATCTAAAAAAAAATTTGACCTTAGTAAATAGGGAATATGACAGTTTTTCGATGAAATACACAAATACCTATTTATTTTAAGGCAAATAATTGTTTTATTTTTATTTCTGCTTTTATGTATGCAAGTATTGGTTTATTCTGTCAGATAAAAAAATATTATGGCAAAAAGGTGACGTCACAAACATAACCTATATTTTCGGAAAAATATAAAAATCGAGTGCTCCTTATTAAAAAGTTTATCTTCCTTGGGTATATATACCCAATGCAGCCATTTAAAATAGACTATTTTGGCTTCGATTCCTTTAATTGTTTTAACTGCAAAGAATTGCCCATCTCTAGTAAGCAAGACCAGATGCAATCGAGGTGCATTCATGTCTGTATGTCTACCGCTTTGGCGGCTTTATGCACTGCAGTTTAACCCTTTTGGACGTTAGTCAATTGAGCTCACTAGAAAACACATAGTGTAACATTAAATAGAGGAAAACAAAAAAGTAATATTACTAAAAATTTGAAAAACTTATAAAAATATGTTGAGTGCGGGCCATTTTTTTCTCCAAAAGGTTAATAAATAAACTTCGAAATAAACATATGTACATCTTTATCATAAAGCTAGCTCAAACGGTTATAAACATAATAAATAATATTTTAAAAAACACGCTTTTATATGCAACCGAACTAAAAATTAGAAAATAATTTTTCATTACAAAGAGTTTGTATTACAGTAATAAAAGGTCAAACAATGAATCATAATTATATACCTCAAAATAGAATTATAATAAAATTTAAGATAATAACAGAATAATCCACTTCAGAGTAAAAAGCGTGGGGTGCATTTTACTATTTTTTTTTCATAACTTTTCCCTCATAGATATTTACAAATGAAATAATTATAACATTTAATATATTAAGCACCGAACGCTTTTATTCTGAAGTGAATTATTCTGTTATTATCTTAAATTTTATTATAATTCAATTTTAAGGTATATAATTATGATTCATTGTTTGACCTTTTATTACTGTAATACAAACTCTTTGTATTGAAATGAATATTTTCTAATTTTTAGTTCGGTTGCATATAAAAGCGTGTTTTTTTCGTTTTTTAAAACTATTATTTATTTTTCATTTTTAGTTCGATATATCAATTAGTTTTGGTTAGTTCTGGTTAGCTAGCTCTTTCTCCGTTACTCTCCTACAGAAAATCTATAAAGGAATTTATTTATCCTGGCGATCCTAATCAGGATAACGGGATACTGTTTACAGATTATTGCATTGTCATGGGTCCTTGATACGTGTGCAAAGTTTCAAAGAAATCAAATCGCTGGAAGTTGGTAAAAATTAAGCTTAAAGATTTCGTTACATACATACATACATACATACATAGATACATACAACCCAAGCTAATAAAAAGCGTGTTAAAAAGGTCCAAAATTCGTCAATTTTTTACTGGGTGGCTGACTGACTGACATATGTAGATTAAAAACCTGACACACTTTCAGATGACTTAGAAACAAAGAGAGGGTCCGCATACAAGAAAAACTTTAATTTAGGCATAAACAGAAAACGTGTTAAAAGGTAGCAGATAATGAATGGGCAATGCGCACTGCCTTTTAACGTTCAAGAAAAAAATATTAAATCCAAATACCTGCCTAGTTTAGTAAGTAAAAAGTAAAAATATCCCAGCAAAAAGATAAATGTGAAAAGGGTGACCCAGGTCTTGGTGTATTATACAGAGCATTTTACTCCCTTTAAAGACAGTTAAAAGAAAACATCCTGCTTTTCATTTCTACCGCTCGACAATGAAACTTGTCTAATAATTAGACGTTGGTTTCCTATGCTATTCACCACGACTCGATACAGCCTCACTGATGAGTTCCTGTAAGGCAGGCGAAACCGGTCTGGGGAGAGAGTCGTGGTGGATAGCATAGAAAAGCAGAATGTTTTCTTTAACTGTCTTTAAAGGGAGTAAAATACTTTGTATAATACACCAAGACAGTAGGGAATTTTTTCCTTGTGCTTTACAATATATATATATATATATATATATATATATATATATATATATATATATATATATATGCTTAAATATTTTATCTTAAACCATATATCTTATAATTACTTTTGTTAACTTTGTTTCTTGGGATTGAGGTTTTTTTTATTAATAAAAACAATAATTTACATTATCTGACGTTTCGCCTTACATGGAAGGCTTTTTCAAAGATCTATTTATTTATTTTAATGATAGTCTTTTGGCATGTTCCTTGAAAACATACCTTTATATTAGATATTTATTAGATATTAATGATTATTATTATATATATATATATATATATATATATATATATATATATATATATATATATATATATATATATATATAAGAAGAGTAATTTTCTTGAGCCTTAGAATAAACAATTTAATAAGAGTTTTAAATTCCTGGGGCATAGAGGCTCCTAAATGACAAAAAGAAAAGAAAACAAATAAAATACATAACCTGGTAGAAACGACTACTTGGCTGGTTACTTTAAAATTACGGAGTCTCCAAATAAATGGATGACCCCGGGTCGCAATGAAGACGGTGACACGTGTTTCATCCTTGTTGGGAATCATCACAACCGCTGTACATTGCTGACAACTTGGCTATGTTTTCTAGTCGCTAAACATAATTCCTGTCGGAACTAAGGAAGTAAGTTCAGCGGCCAGAGCCATCTCGCCAAGCAATTTCAAAACAACCAGCCAGAGCACTCGTTAGGTTAAAACGGTAAAAGGGGGTGCCATCTAGGTGTATATGGCGTAAGTAGCATGTGTTGTAATACCAACAAACCATAATGGAAACTGGCACACTCATCAGTTCACGGGTTTGTGAATTTCGGATGAGCAGTTTTGCACAACTCCAGGTAGGTGGCGTACAGCAAAAGCTGAAAGGTATGATAAAATCATAAAGGCAGTATATTTCACCCAACTGCATATAATAATAAGAAAGTAATTTTCTTGAGCCTTAGAATAAACAATTTAATAAGAGTTTTAAATTCTTGGGCATAGAGGCTCCTAAATGACAAAAAGAAAAGAAAACAAATACATAACCTGGTAGAAACGACTATTTGTGTTTAGCGACTAGAAAACATAGCCAAGTAGTCGTTTCTACCAGGTTATGTATTTTGTTTTCTTTTCTTTTGTCATTTAGGAGCCTCTATGACCAAGAATTTAAAACTCTTATTAAATATATATATATATATATATATATATATATATATATATATATATATATATATATATATATATATATATATATCTATAAATAAGATGAAAAACTTTATAAAATAAAAACGGGCCAAGTTAAACCTAACCTGCTTTAAGATCTCACATTTTTAAATAACAGCACCCACTCTTTCCGCTGACTTCGAGTAGCGCGACTCCTCCAGACGCTTTTGCTGGAAAGCGTCTGGAGGAGTCGTACTGGCGTTTCTGAATCCTCGGGGATTAAGAAAAGATTTACGCTATATTGACTGCTTCTTTCTTCTGGAGCTAAGCGCTGTGAACGAAGATTCCTATAACCTGATCTTTTAACGTTTTGGTGTCGAAGCACACGATGTCTTCGTATGGTCGAGGACCTTTGCGCACGCTGTCGGAAAATCGTCAGTGGTGACAGTGACCGGTTATGCGCAATACCAGTAGCAGTTCTTGGTTTGAGAGCTACAATTTATGCATGTTCAAAAGTTCATCATTTAAGCTAATTGCTTTAAGTGTTTCTTATTCGTATGCTAGGAATTTCTAGGAGTTTCCAGCTCGATTATCCAGATTTTCCACGGACAAAGCTTATGAGCGGAATCGCTTATATGACCGGAACGGGAGAACTGGCGAATAGCAACACATAGACATAAACATAAATACACTGAATTGTATCGAGGGGAGGATAACTATCTTTTATGGCGGACAAGTTGAAAAAGTGGTCATTTGAATGTAGCAAATTGGGATGGCGCTACAGTGGCCCGTGGAGGGATTTTGTATTTCTTTCTTTTTATTTTGTATCCATCTGTCCTTTTTCATTTGTACTCACTCTAATAATTCATGCTCATTGGTTAAAAATCTCCTCTGCCTAATGTGGCGCCACCTTAAGTTGCTCTGACGGACACTTTTTGAAAACATTCAGATGGCTTATCCTTCCTCCACCATCCATAACATAGACATAAACATAAATAACAGCACAAATATGTCCAATTAACTCCCGACCGTCCGCTAAGCCGTCTGGCCATAGCTTCGAGTGCATCGTGCAGCAGGGGCAGGCGACCCTGTTCGCTCGCTGCACCGCCTGCTATCTTATCAGACCATGTCTGCGCCTGCAGTCCGTCTAGACTCCAGATTCCGGGAAACTGGCCCCTTTGTTGTTGTTTCAGTTGCCCCTTTGTCTGGGATCTGCGGTTTTGGCTGAAGTGTTTACCATGTCTGCAAGGTTGCGATAACCATTGGATTCTTGTGCAGTATCTGTTATGTAACCCGCAGATTTGATTTAAGCTATTTTTAATTTTTGGTCGTGTCTATTAATAGCTTTCGGTTAACTCTGAACCATGGGAAATATATTTTAGTATATTTGGGCATTTCTTTACAAGCGGATAAGCTGCAGCCCCGTGTGTATCGATTTATAAGCTTTTGACAGACATAATGTATTCTACAAGCGGTAAGCTGCAGCCCTGTGTATATGGGACTGTCAAATTAAAAAAACAACATCGATATATTGAGAAAGACAAAAATATCGATATAACTTTCTTATATTACATTTATTTTTAATTTCTTAGTCTTAATATTCCCTACTATCAATTAAAAAAAAGTTTTTTTAAATATTTACCACACCGTAGTTCAAAAACTAAGACGTTTAGGACATATGTATGTTTACATGAAGTGGTTTTCTTATTTTCTGCTGTAGAATCGCCCCGTAAAGCTTGTCGGTTGAGTTACTGGACACCCTGTATGTATGTAGGTAATTTGATTGAAATTGATGAGAAAACTTTGATGTCTATTGGTGCCTAAACGGTGAGGTTTATCGACTTTAATAAAGAGTACCTTATTTTTTAGGTTATTGATTTTCTATAAAATGGCGCCCCCAGCTTTGCGATATCTGTCAAAATAAAAAGTTATGAACTAAATAAAGTTTAAGTTTTAGGTAAAGTGCCCTCTGGCGGTATTTAAAAAAGTACTTTTGTCTTGAAATTTGAGAATCTGCAAAGCCCGATTTGTGCGCCAAATATCAACTGATTGGTTAAAAAATAAATGCAATATGGCGAAAAACCAAAATAAAAATTGAACTTTGACGGCTTGTAACTCAAAAACGAATGACATTTTGAAAAAAAAATATATTTATCTCTACCCTTATTTTGTCAAGTAGAATCACTCCCTTAAGTTTCATGATCGATTTTTGAATCACCCTGTATTTTCTAATGTAGAATCTGCCCTTAAATTTTTAAGAAAATTTTGTAACACCCTGTACATATTTTTTACTATTTACTAAAAGTAAAAATCTTACCAACACTTTTAATTTGATAGCCTGGAAGCCACTGACCCACTTTACCTAAAACAAAAAGAAAAATAAATAAAATAATTATACTTGGTATGTAAAAAATTTAAATACACGCAACATTGTTGCTCAAAATAAACTGTTGTGATTATTCCATTAACCTTCTTCAGGACAATAACCTTTTTCCAAAATTTGTGATAAAAATGCGCATTAATTTTTTCGTCAATATTTTTTCCGAATTATTGTTTTTGAATGGTTCAGTTTAACGTTTGGAAAATGGTGTATATAAAAAGTTCTAGAATTGTTAATAACATAATAATACAATAGTTATTTTTCCCTACAAGTGCACAAAGTGATACTTTCCTGCACGCAAAAGTAGTTAGACGAACGACGCGAAGCCATAGACCTACATTTAGATACGCAGTGGCTAGAAGCATTTTTCAGATTTTTACGACCGCGCGCAATAAACGAATCGGCGGGACGAACATGCGCACTTAAAAGCCGTGGCAAAATACAAACACCGACACCCCGCACGTTCTTCGTCCGCGGTCTGACCGTAACGCTCATTAGCTACCGTACTTCGAACAGAAAACCAGGACGCCTTCAACAATTTTTTCCGATAATGCGGATAGTTTGTTTAGGGTCCGGGTGCGTTTACCCTCTACTGGGTTGCGTACAAACCGGTTTTTTCGCCCATGAAATGTAATTTTTGTTTCGCGCAGGTTATAACATTGGCAATCCATCGAGAATCAGTGCGCGAAGCGGAGTTCGGATCAGCTTAAAGTGCGGGAAAAACACTTTGCGCAAGTGTTAGGAAGCAATATTTTTTCTTTGAGTCTCTTAGAAAAGTCAAAACATGGGGTGATTCAAAAATCGATCACGAAACTTAAGGGGTGATTCTACTTGACAAAATAAGGGTAGAGCTTCATATATATTTTTTCAAATGTCATTCGTTTTCGAGTTACAAGCCGTCAAAGTTCAATTTTTATTTTGGTTTTTCGCCATATTGCATTTATTTTTAACCAATCCAGTTGATATTTGGCACACAAATCGAGCTTTGCAGATTCTCAAAATTTTAAGACAAAAGTACTTTTTTAAATACCGCCAGAGGGCACTTTACCTAAAACTTAAAATTTATTTACATCATAACTTTTTATTTTGACAGATATCGCAAAGCTGGGGGCGCCATTTTATGGACAATCAAAAACTTAAAAATAAGGTACTCTTTATTAAAGTCGATAAACCTCACCGTTTAGGCACCAACAGACATCAAAGTTTTCATCAATTTCAATCAAATTGCCTACATACATACAGGGTGTCCAGTAACTCAACCGACAAAATTAACGGGGAAATTCTACAACAGAAAATAAGAAAAAAACTTTATATTAGTATTAAGTATTTGTCCTAAACGTTGTTAAAAATTAAAAAAAAGTTTTTTTAACATTTAACACACTTCAAAAACTAAGACGTTTAGGACATATGTTTATATGAAGTTCTTTTCTTATTTTTTGTTGTAGAATCGTTTGGTTAATTTTGTCGGTTAAGTTACTGGACACCCTGTATGTATGTAGGCAATTTGATTGAAGTTGATGAAAACTTTGATGTCTATTGGTGCCTAAACGGTGAGGTTTATCGACTTTAGTAAAGAGTACCTTATTTTTTAAGTTTTTGATTGTCTATAAAATGACGCCTCCAAAATTATGATGTAAATAAATTTTAAGTTTTAGGTAAAGTGCCCTCTGGCGGTATTTAAAAAAAAGTACTTTTGTCTTAAAATTTTAGAATCTGCAAAGCTCGATTTGTGTGCCAAATATCAACTGGATTGGTTAAAAAATAAATGCAATATGGCGAAAAAACCAAAATAAAAATTGAACTTTGACGGCTTGTAACTCGAAAACGAATGACATTTTGAAAAAAATTATATGAAGCTCTACCCTTATTTTGTCAAGTAGAATTACCCCTTAAGTTTCGTGATCGATTTTGAATCACCCTATATATTTTTGATGTTAAATCTGCCCTTTAACTTTCTTAACAACATTTTGTAACAACCTGTATAAATATTTACTTTTAACTCCATTAAATAGTTAGTTGTGCAATTATCGGCGAACATTGTCATTCGCCATAAAAGTCTCTGTGTACACAAGGCTAGACATACAGAGAGAATAATGCTAGAAAAGTCACCTAGCAACAGATAGACCGCGAGTTAGAAAGGGGCAACTATCGATTTATTTATTATCGATAATGGTAAATTTATTTTAATTTAAATAAAAATACAATGGATTTTGAGATTAAAGGAGGTAAACAGTGCTCGTCATTTCCAAAGAGCTAGAAGATTTACCCAAAAAGAAAAAATATATATTTGCACAAAAAAAACATACTGGCAAATTGAGAATATAATTTTTAAAGTCAGTTAAAAATTTAACCCTTGGTATATAAGATTGTGAAACTGACAGATGATAATTTCAATATGGCGGCTGAGTGCCATCTTGGGACACAAAATTAAGTGGAGAGAGGAGATTCCTCTTTTAAATACATTAATTCTTTTTACGTTAGGACTTACAACTACATGGGCTCACCACGGAGATTATAGAAAATAATTACAAAAGAGCCCTTCAGGGGCTTACAATTACAGTTATTTTTTCACTATTTTTTTTTTTTTTTTTATCTTTTTGACATCCACGAAGGTCTATGCCTAAATACCAGAGTACCGTGGGTGTCGGGTTATTAGATGTTTAACCCCATCGTTCCCCTGTTCCGTCAACGTTGTCCAAGCACTGAAACAACTGCGGTTGCATTTCACAGCACCTTTTAGACAACGCGGTAGTGCCACCACGGTCGTTATTTTTAAATAACTACTACCTAAATATGTCTCCCCGCTGGGAATCGAGACTGCCGACCTCTTGGCTTCGAAGATCAAAGCTCTGTCCACTAGGCCACGGGGAGACATTTTCACAAGGATATGAATATATTAAAGCTCCATTTTGCGGCACATAATTTTAAAGCCTCTGGCAAGTAATTTATAACCCTAAAATATAAAGTCAGTACCATTACTTACTACACCCTTGCGATACTTTAAAAATTACCTAAACACCTGATTTGGATGGCCATATTTCCGAAACTAATAAAGTTAGATGTACCAAATGTGGTATTTTCTTAAAGCTCATTTAAAGATCTTTTTAATAGTAACATAATATACAGGGTGCTTTATTAAAATAATAATACTTAACTGTCGTTTGCTGTATCTTGTCAAAAATGTCACCATAAACAAGACTTTTAATAAAGCCCGAAAAAATTACCAATTAAAGTAATGTTGGAATCAGATTTAATTTATTCTGAAAGCTGATGCCGCCAAGTTCACAAAAATGATAAAGTAAACAATTCCTTTTGTAAACAATGATTTATTGTAGCAAAAAATATTCAACCCGACGCCACACGCCACAGGTTTTATGGCAGGCTAGAGACGAAATAGGAGGATGTTTCTTAACTACGTGATATGAGTTTTATAAATGTTTTGATTTATTTATCTAGCAATAAAACATATGTAATCAGGCTCAGTCAGAGGCTATGTGCTTTCGAAAAGGTTTGTTTATTTATTAAATCTGGGTCCAACTGTACCGCCGTTTTGTAGTAGGTAAAGGTAGGTAATAAAGTAATTATTAAAAGCTTTAAAATGATGTGCTACAAGACCCCCTTGTCACGCTCAGCCGCCATCTTCAGATTTTTTAAAATTACTATTAATGGCTATCGATACCAGCCATATCGATACTTGCCCATCACTACCACGAGCAAGTCATGTCTATGCTAACTGCAATTACCTGTTAGTGACGATGAAGAATACGCGATGAGCCGCTTAAAAAAATAAAAGCCGCTTTGAGGTTTTGTGTTCGGCATAATAAATCCGATACAACTAGGAAACGAAATTAATTTGCTACCTATTTAATGTTGCTTAACAGTCTGTCGCTACTTTGTTGCATAATTAATTGTTTATTTACAATTAGTATGATGTCATCGGAATAACGTATGGTCGTGCATTTACATGGTGGTCTATATTCGATGTAACCAAATCAAATCAAATCATTTATTAATGTTTTCACACAAAAGTGCTTACACACGTCAGTCTTCTTTTAAATTAACATGTACTATAACATATAAACAAATACTTAAATAAAAATTTAAATGATTAAAAATAATAAAATATGGCCATGGTCATCAAATGTTAAAATGAATTAACAATATTAAAATTACAATTACAATTACAATTAAAAATAGATATAAAAGGGCAGTATTAAATTAATAACTTTTTTCTTTTAAAATTACGATTCTCTAATGCGAGATATTACAGTACTTTTTTCAGATTATATTACAGTCATCAATGAACTCCCCCACACTATAAAATAGTATATTACATTACAAGTGTGGAAAATGACTCGTACACTCTATTTTTCCGACGACCACAAAATTATTCACCAAAAAAAATAAATTAAAAGTTTGTCTTTACAGAAAAAAATAAAAAACAATTGAGAACTTTGCAACACTAGGGTGATTTTTACTTTGTAACACTAGTGTGATATGTACTTATCCTCACTGCTATATTATACTGTTTTGACAATATTTTTACATTCGAAAATCACCTACCTAGAAGCATTATATAACTTTTATCATTTTGGAATTTAAAAAGGCCCTCACTTAATAAAAATTGTATGGTTTGGTTAGGTAATAACGGTAATAGTTTAATACGGTTTTCTGCTATTTTAAGGGTTTTTTAAAAATTATTGATACTTCATACATATTTCAGACGCTCTTCTAAATAAAACGTAAGTGGCGCATATCCAAAATATTCCGTTTTTAAAAAATATCAGTAAACAAACTTACGGGACCGGGGAGTGAAAAGGGGTGCTGGGCGGGGTAAAATTGGTAATACGAGTTAATGAAACTAAACATCACATGTAAAATTGAAAGTTGTTTTTGTGGTTATGTCTATTTTTGTTTATGTTTTTATTTTTCGGGAATTTTATTATTACTCTTTTTAATATTAGAAGAAAGCTTATACTGTGTAGTAACTTAACGTTAATAAGATGATTTTCGCTAATTTGGGTTCTACTGTTTAAGGTAAGTAAAAGTTTTTTTACTGTCACTACAATAAATATATTACTTGCAAAACCAATAGCAGTTTTTAGAATGATATCATAATATATATCACACGAGTGTTGTAAAGTACTTTGCAACACTAGTGCTGTAAAGTAACCGTGAAAAGTACTTTGCAACACTAGTGTGATATAACGCATTTTCTATGCATGAAACCAGAGTGCTACTTGCTATTTTCACAAGTGGTCGTAGGAAAACTTGTTAAATAGTATCGTTTGGTATTTTTCATGTATAATAATTCTTCGTTCGTCCTGTATAATCTGGCTTTAAATTACTAATACATCGTATAAAAACGTATTATAATATTATCAACTAGACATCATGCACAATGTCGAATTTTATTGAGTCTAGACCACTTTAACAGACAAATATCGTCATATTGTGTGTCTGCGGGCGATCATCAGAAATTTTATTTTGATGAAACACGTCAACTTATTTACTTTTTACAGTTCACACAAGGTCTGTTAAGCCAAATTGTCCTTATACAGGGTGATTTAAAAATCGAATTCGAAATATTTGACACTAGAGACATTTTGCACCTCTTAAAATAACAGACGATTTTTGGCCTCCTTATGGTTATCGTTATTAAACATAACGATTACGGCAGCAGTTTAAGACAGAGATTTTGCAGCCTCTTTTAAGAAATTTATCTTGCGTCTGCGCTTTCGACATATAACCTTATTTTTGCCTGTGGTTCACCGATTTTAAAGTTAACGAAAAATCAGTATTTACTTTTATTCTTCATAAGATATAAATTGATATTTAAATATATGCAAACACTTCTGTTGATTTCGTTTTTAAAGTAGATGCAAACAATACAGTATAAGCAAAACACAAAAAGTAAGGTTAAGTTTGGTAGTAGAATAAAAAGCAAGTGTGCCAGATTGTAACATCTAAATTAATTACTGATTTAGAATATCCGTAAAAGTGCAAGTCCGTTTGAATTTCTTAACACTATTTGATTTTTATTACTGCTATAGATTTTTCGCTAATTAGAGCCTTTGTATAAATGATATTTTAATTAATACGGCAATAAAATTTTAACCTTTTTAAATAATTGATATTAAAATTTCTACAATCCGGCAACCACGCAGTTTAACAATAACGATAACGATAACGATAAGCTCTTCGGTATTCATCCGTAATTAAAGGAGTCCGGTATGGTTAATAACGATAACGGATCACGTTTGCGTTACTGCGCAGTCTCAGAATAACGTTAACCACAACGGAATTGCAAATAAGGTGCAAAATGTCTCTACTGACTAAGGGTACATCGTAAAAATCGAATCCGATTGGACGGATCGGAATGAAACTAATACTGTGCCCTTTCGTCGTAGAATTTATCGGATGCAGATAATCCGGTTCTAAATTCTTTAAATTTGACAAAGAAAAATATATACAATGACAAAGAGAGCAAGCAAATAAAAATCAAATTCTAACCTTACTTTTGTGGTATTTTTAAATTAATTTCATTTACAGTTTCCGTTCGTTCTCGGTAGTGTTAAGACGTTGGAAGGAGCTTATACCGGCCTCACGTGATTCGTGCATGGAGGATGTAGAAGACGTTCTGGTGCCCCGAGAAAGATAGGAAACTCACTCGCTAAATTGAAAAGGCATCTTTTTCTGGAGCTAGGCACTGTGAGTGAAGATTCCTATAACCTGATGTTTTTCTGTTGGGCGTACTGCACGAGGTATTCTTCAATGGCGGAGACTGGAGGCGGGCGCTGCGGGTGACGTCAGTACTGAAAGAAACCGGTTATGCGCGATACCAGCAGCAGCTCTTGGGAAGATGGCCGCAATTTATGCATTTTATAGCTTTGTTATTGACATGTGCTAGGAATTTCTGGGAGCTACAAAGCTCGACTATCCAGAGGTTCCAACGACAAAGTCCTGGAAAACTTATAAGCGACATCGCTTATATGATACGGAAGGGAGAGAGCTGGCGATTCACTAGCATGAAAGCCATAAACAAGCAAGCAAGCAATTTCATTTAATATTAGAAAAACAGGACAACATCATAACGCAAACCACTAAAGAAACAATATTTTAGCAAATATTTGAGCTTATTTTGATTTTCCACTATTTTGCTTTTACGCTTATCAGCTGTTTTATTTAACTGTCACTTTTCAAACCTTTTCCAAAACCGTGAATATCGTACAAATACAGGGTGTCTCACCGGGAACTGCTGCGATCGATTTCTCGAAAAGTACGCTTTGAAAAATTTTGAAATTTTGGCAACATTATAAAGTCAATAGGAGACATAGAACTAAAATATTTTGACAGCCATATCACTTTCTGGTATACCGGAAGTTAATGTCAACTTCCTTATTTTAAATGGAACACCCTATATATTATTTATTTTTAGATTCTGCGTAAAATTCTAAACATAATTTATGTGTAATGTTCTATACCTAAGTCCAACCGTTTTGGCTTATTTTAAAATTATGTCAATAATGACGTGTGCAAGCCATTACATAACCATCAATTTTTTCTAAACAAAAGCCTTTAATATGAGTTGGGGTTGGGTTCCTTGTAAAGAAAGAACTTCTCTAGTAGACTGTATCGATATTTTCACAATTAATAAATACAGAGTGGTCAAAAATAATGTTTGAAAATCATCACGACAAAACCTTAAAAGTCAATTTTTTTAAATGGAAACCACTATCTCTTACTACCTTATCCTATTAGGCATTAAAAATAAGGGTAAGTTTGTATAAAGATGTCTATTTCAAAATTTATAGTTTTCGAAATATTAACGATTTAATATTTATCTATTCTAACAAGTAAGTACGGGTAGGTACGGGGTAGTTGGCTGTGACGCCGCATTGTGTTGTCAAGGCCAACTAGTAGCAAAACTAAGCCGTATTTAAAAGTATTGTTAGAATAGATAAATATTAAATTGTTAATATTTCGAAAACTATACATTTTTGAAATAGACATCCCTATACAAACTTGTCCTTATTTTTAATGCTTAATAGGATAAGGTAAAAAGATAGGGATTTCCATTTAAAAAATTGACTTTTAAGGTTTTATTGTAATTTTTAACGATTATTTTTGACCACTCTGTATTTATTAATTGTGAAAATATTAATACAGTCTGCTAGAATAGTTCTTTCTCTACGAGAAATCCAACCCCAACTTATATTAAAGGCTTTTGTTCAGAGGAAATTGATGGTAATGTAATGGGTTGCAAACGTCATTTTTGACATTAAATTTAAAATAAGTCAAAAACGGTTGGACTTACGTACAGGGTGTTCATTTAAAAACTTTCCACTCAAGTTATCTTCGAAACGAGACAGATTTGAGAAAATCGCCGAAACACGTCAAGATATTTATTGAGGGGGAACGTTTTTTACAAAAATTGGACGGCGCCTCTTTAACCCCTTAACCACCAGGGCCACCACCCCAAAATTCTTAAATGAGAAGGCGGGTCGAGTGATACATCATTTTAAAGCTCCTGACGAGTACTTTATAATCCTAGAATATGACGTCAATATCTTCACCTATTACAAAATGGCGGTACTTTAAAAATTACCTAAATACCTGATTTGGATGGTCATATTTCCGAAACTAATAAAGTTAGATGTACTTAATGTGGTATTTTCTTAAAGCTCATTTAAAGATCTTTTTAATGGTGATACTGGTAGTAATATACAGGGTAGAAGAAAAAGTACATATTTTACGGTACGTTAGTATTTAGGCTTTTAGCCTTCGTGGTTTGTCCACAGATAAAAAAACACTTAGGGTACTAAATAAGAAGAAATGATTATGCATTTTGTTCAGGGGACCAAACCAGAAAAAAAGGTCAGGTCTGGTTAACTTTTATTAGGTGCCCAAACAAGAAGACCCCAAACAGGAAAACACCCCCAGGCAGGACCGTTACTGGCGGGGGTGCATCTGGTGCACTCGCACGGGGCGACAAAAATTAGAGGGCGGCATTTTGCCAAATAAAGGGCGACATTTAGGATATAAAGTTTTTGAACTATAAAAACAATATTATTATCATTATTTATCCTTTTGAAATTTTGCAAAATTATTTTTATTCGATGCTATAAAATTATGGCACACCTACTGTTTGATGGTAATTTTATCGGAGTGTATTTTACTTTTATAATCGTAAAAACGTTATTTGAATTTTTATTGGTCTGGTTACACAGTGGGAGAGTCTGACCGATGCACCATTAAAAAAATTGATATTCAACTATAAATTAAAGGCACCTTATTATTAGAGAATTATTGCAAGTTGCCTGATTAAGCTTGGGAATTATTAATACCGGCCTTATTTAAATAGTGCTTGTATCCATAATTTAGAGTTATTGCAAATCATGTTGATAGTGCCATTAACCTAAAAAATTGGGAGAAATTTTTAGTAGTTCTTGTTTTGTTTGTGCTGTAGGGTTTTGTTTAACACAATTACAGAAATAGATTTAAAAAAGCAAGGTTTTAAGTATTTTTACTTCTAAAAACTTTTCGATTTTGTGGTCGGCAGCCGTTCGGTTAGACACAACAGTTCCGAAGTTAAAATAAGACCAAAATAAGGCATGACCCAAAACCGACATAAATAAAGCCTGGCACTATCCTTATTAAGGGAGTCCTTATCCCACCATGCATCTGCGCAAGCTCAGATGTCAAAATAAGGCCGGTATTATT
>JACEGR010004958.1:0-79805 GCA_014170235.1 Listronotus bonariensis
AATTTATGCTATAATAATACTGAAAAATTTTTATTAGTCTCTCTTAAAAACTACAAAAAGAAATGGGAGGTTCACAACATCCTGTGTCAATCGGATAAATTATTGGCTTAAAAAAATTGTTGTGATAAAAATAAAAAAAAATCGTGGTTTAATGACTTAATAAGAAATAAAAGATGTGTACAAAAAAACTAAAAAAAAATTTAAATCCGCCTAACCTAACCCCTAAAGTAACCCAAAAATTACTACTAGAATAACTACCTAATGGTTTCTAGAAATGGCAGTTTATGTATGCAAAAAAGGATGATCCAAATAGTGCTTTAGGATTTTAAAAATTAAATTAAAGAGGGTCAAAATATTTTTGTTTTATTTGAAAGACCAATTAATTACAATTATGAATTAAAAAATAATACTGGCCAAATGTCCTTCACTACTTTGTTGATAACAGCGAATTCGATCAGTCCAATTTAGTATAACGTTTTCACACATTTGGGCTAAACTCACATTTGACCACAACTAATAGTAGATTACTAATAGGCATACTGAACACCAACATAACTTGTTTAATGGTTAGTTAAAAATTTACCAGGTTATTCTGTAACAAAAAATATTTTTTACCTAATTTTTCATTGTTACTTATTATTTGTCCTCAGAATTACCGTTTAAAAAAAAATCCCCCTCGGAGAAATTTACCAAATTAAATTTGGCGATTAAATCATAAGTATACAGTGTCTCCCAGGATAAGTGTTACAAGAGGACAAATGGACCAACAATTTTGGAATTTTTAAACGTCCTCTTGAGAAAACTGGTCGCTTGGTCCAAAACTAATAAATACAAAATTTTACTCCGATTAGTAATATACAGGAGTTATAACTAATAATATAAAAATGATCAAGTACCTTTTTTTTTAGAAATAGAACAAAATTTTATAAGAAAATGTAATACTTGGCTTAAGGCATCGAATCGAAAATATTTAAAATATAATTTTCTTTTACATTTTGCTTTTCTTGCCCATTATTTAAGTTGTAAGCGTAATGTAAAAATTGACAATTACATTTGTTTTTACTTCTCATGCTTCAACTTCAAATTTCGACAAAAAATTCAATTCTCTACAACATTTACGTATAGAAGTTTGTTCTATTTTTAAAAATAAACGTAGTTACTTCTTGGTCCTTTTTCATATTTTTTTAGTTATAACTCGCCGTGTATTAGCTTAGTGACTTAAGGGTCCGATACTTCGGTTTTGGTAGAAGCAAATGCTTTGTAGAGTGAATAAAGTATATCAACGTTAGTAGATTTTTGAACAGACCCACCTCAAAAAGTCCTGCTGGCACCCCCACACCCCTTCAAAGTTGGTTAAGGGATTGATATAGTTTTTTTCTAATATCTTCTAAACGGTAAAAAACAAGTACTAATTTGCTACGCCACTGGTAGCTTTATTTTAAAAGATAATAGTCTAAATGATAACTTTTGTGGTTTGTCGTTTATGTTGTTTATTTTTTTGTTAATGGTTTGGAAGATATATTGTAAAAAGTGCCGTGTGGATCAATCAACAAAAATACAATTTTTAGTGTTACTAACCAGTGGTTGAACTTCCATGTCCATCTGAATGGGGATGAGAATACTAAATGGACACCACTGTGGACCACTTTAAAAAATGAAAAAATATCATCTGATACACTATTAAAATATAAATGTAAGATTTGTGGCACAAATTGTATTGTTTTTCAAAATTTTTAAAATGTACCAGGCTATGTTTGTGCGCGGAATGTTGTAATTAGGTATTTTAGGTTGTGTAATAATGTGTTTGTTTTTTATTGATGTTATATACAGTGTGTCCCAGGATAGTTACAAGAGGATAAATGAAACAAAAATTTTGAATTTTAAAACGAAATTTTGGACAGACCGGTCGCATGGTCCAAAACTAATTAATACAAACTTTACTTCAATTGGTATTAAACAGGGCGAGTTAAAAATTGACAAAAATATTTATTTTTACTTAACGTGTTTAACTTTAAATTATGACTTAAAATTTAGTTCTCTACCACATTTACCTATACAATTTTGTCCTATTTTTAAAAATAAAGGTACTTTATTCTTGGTCATTTTTCATATTTTTAGTTATAACTTGCCTGTATATTACCAATTGAAATAAAATTTTGTATTTAATGCAAATCTTACATTTATATTTTAATAGTGTATCAGATGATATTTTTCATTTTTAAAGTGGTCCACAGTGGTGTCCATTTAGTATTCCATCCCCATTCAGATGGACATGGAAGTTCAACCACTGGTTAGTAACACTAAAAATTGTATTTTTGTTGATTGATCCACACGGCACTTTTTACTATATATCTTCCAAAACATTAACAAAAAAATAAACAACATAAACGACAAACCACAAAGTTATCATTTAGACTATTATCTTTTAAAAATAAAGCTACCAGTGGCGTAGCAAATTAGTACTTGTTTTTTACCGTTTAGAAGATATTAGAAAAACTATATCAATCCCTTAACCAACTTTGTAGGGGGGTGCCAGCAGGACTTTTTGAGGTGGGTCTGTTCAAAAATCTACTAATGTTGACATACTTTATTCACTGTATAAAGCATTTGCTTCTACTCAAAAACCGAAGTATCGGGCCATTTTTGAACAATAAGTCACTAAGCTATTATAACAATTAGAGTAAAATTTTGTATCTATTATTTTTGGACCATGCGAACCGTTTTCCCAAAATTTCGTTTTAAAGTTCCAAAATGTTTGGTCCATTTCTCCTCCTGTAACACCTTTCCTGGGACACCCTGTATATGGTATCTTAGAGTAGTTGTTTCTTTGGTTTTTTAAAGTAAGGACCTTTTTTTGTTCTTCAACTTTTTAACGGTAACAATTCTTTTTTTTGTTTTGGTACCTAACAAGAAGATCCCTCCCGGAAAAACATTTCTGAATTCAACACTATTTATGCGTATATGTATGTATATCAAAAGGGTGTTTACCTTAATTGACAAAATGTAAAAAAAAACATTTAGAGCCCTTTAGCGTTGGAACTAAGTAAAAAACTTAAATCATCATATATTTTTGCCCAAAAAACTTGTGGTTTCTCCTTGTACATGCTACTTTAGGACGCCCTGTAATTACAATTATTATATTTTCGGTGTTTTAAAGATTTTTGTCAATTAATTTAAATTTCAAGTATAAATAATTTAGGGTTACAAAAGTAGTAAGTGTAAATGGTGTTGAGCCAGTCCTGCATGGTAATATGGTACACCCACAGTAAAAATTGAACACGAGGGTTGTAGGGGAAAGAGACGACTAGAGGTCACACAGGGTGAATATATTTTTGATGAGATATATTAGGTAACATATGGAAGGTTGATGTTTTTATTATACAGGGTGTAGTTTAATTGATGGCTAAAAATACAGGTTATGATTCCTTAGCTTATTTTAGGAAGAAAAGTTCATATGTACATATGTCCTAAACCTCCTAACTTTTAAGGTACAGAGTGTCAAAATTTGAAAAAAATCTATTTTTTGAAATATTTTAAATATTCTTTTTCCAATTTTGTTTTAATTTGGCAATATTATTAATGACATTAGGAGGGGGGTAATTTATCACTAACCTAGTTACCTTTAATAAGTTCAGTGGCGTCTCAAAAGGCAACAAAAGGATATTTTCAAAAAAAAAAAAAAAACGGTACACCACTGACTGTGTAAATGTGTGTAAAATTGTTGTGCCTTCTTTAGATTAAGCAAATAAAAATATTGCTTTTATGTTTATTATTTTTTTCCGTATCTTGTTTAGTTTAAGAGAAAAAAAAATTCTTAATTGCATATTTTTAGACCATAAGAAGCATTGCGGGATCTTTTTCTTTTAAACATTAGGTTTTGTAATTTTTAATTAGCAATTATGTAACAAAAATTATAAATACTTATTTAAATAGGGTTTATATCCAATAAAACAGATTTTACTAAAATAAGTGATTTCGAAATTTTTTGTTTTTTGAAAATTTTAACACCCGGTATCTCAAAAGTTAAAACGTTTAGGACATAATGTTCATATGAGTTTTTTGCTAAAATAAGCTAAGGAATAATACCCTCTATTTTTAGCCATCAATTAAATTACACCCTGTTTTATGTAATTATATTATACAGGGTGTTTCTAAAAGGTGAGAAAAAGGTACCACAGATTTCTGACGCTCAAATATGACGATCTAACCCAACTTATCTTATATTCAAAGAGTGGATGGTTTCGAAGATACAGGGTGTCAAAAATGTATTCTGATTTTAGTTTTTGTAAATAATTTGGTTAATAATAGGTCTATTGTCACAATATTCGGCTAAAATGTGTTTTCGAAGGTGAGCCACTTTGTATGTTATTTTAAATTTTATATATATATATATATATATATATATATATATATATATATATATATATATATATATATATTTTTTTTTTTTTTTTCTTTTTTTTTTTCGACATATTTATCATTAAGAAGGTATACTTGGTGAATGTTGATTTAGGCAGTCGTTTCTGAGATATCTGGAATTTAAAAAAAAAAACTTTATTCTGTATGGCGTGGTCTAAGCTATACAGGGTGTTTCAGAATTAGATGCTAATCTTTTAGAGTATGAATCCCTATGTGTGATGAGTTCTTATAAACCTATGTCCAAAATGGTTTAACTTTTTAAGATATAAAGAGGTACCAAACCTTATTCTTTTAAAACTTTACCACCCAGTACCTCAAAAAATAAGTATTTTAGGACATAGGTTTATTTAAACTTTTCTTTTAAAATCACCTAAGGATTCACACTGCAAAAGATTAGCATCTAAATCTAAAATATTTTGTATAGCTTAGACCTGGCCGTACAGGAAGTGATTTTTTAAATCCAGATATCTTAAAAACGGTTGCCTAAATAGACTTTTAACCAACTTTACCTTTATTATGTAAAAAAGTAAAAATATAAGAATTTCTCTTCAAAGTTACATACACCAGTTTATGGTTTACCATACTATACAGGGTGTCTTCGGAAGTTTTTACCAAATGGGAAACTTTTTAATTATTAATTTTAGGAAAAAATGTGCTTGATGAGAAAATACATTTCCACAAAAATAATTGTATGTTAGATATACTTAAAAAATATTTTTACAAAATTAACATACAGGCGGGTATTTCCTAACTACGGCAAGAATCTTTAAAGGGTGATTTATGAAGAAAAGTTCCTATGAACATATGTTGTTGCTTTTTACCTGAAATGTTGCTTCGTACCTGAAATACAGGGCGTTAAACTTTTTAGAAAATCGATATTTTATAAATATCATAAATACCCTTACCGATTTAAAATTTGGTTCGTTTGTTCGATGTAATAAAGCGCTTGTAAGGCTTTAACTAGATTACCTTTATTCGGTTCAGTAGCGTCTCAGTGGGTACAACAGCTAATATTATTGAGAGAGAAAATGTACGACACTGGCTTTTTATGTAGTTTCTATTTTTTCGCATAAAGCAACTAATAATAACTAACTTTTAAGTGTACTACATTTTTAATCTGTCTTCGTATATTTAAAATATTTATAAAATACCGACTGCCCTGTATATCAGAAACGCAGCAACTCGAACATATGTTTATAGGATCTTTCCTTTATAAAATGACATAAGAAATCACCCTTTAGAGTTTGGTACCGTAGTTAGGAAATACCTACCCATTATTTTAATTTGGAAATAAGTATTTTTAAGCCACTCTGTACATCCAACCTTGAAATATTTATGTTAAAATATATTTTCTCATCAAGCAGGACTTATTATGAAGAGGCACTTTTTCTTGTAAAGTTAATAATTAAAAAGTTTCCCATTTAGTAAAAACAACCGAAGACACGGTGTATATTTGTCTTCTGGTAGGGGAGGAACAGACACGCTGTATAAACTTAGTAGCTTTAGGAATTAGTATTAGTTTAAACTTGAAAAAGGACAGGGATAAGACTGCAATAAACGTTGTGTGAATAATTAAAATAAAGATAATGGAAGTCCGAAATTCTTTTAGTATCACCCATTCAAACTAACACCCTGTATATTATTATTGTTTAGTATTATTACTATTGTATTTTTAGAATCTTGCTAATTCCTTTTTCTTTTTATTATTTTCTGCAATGCTTAGAGTTTACACCACTTTTTTCTTTTCAAAAAATCTACCCAAAGCAGCACAAATTCTTGTCAATAATATTGTTTTTTTGTTAAAAAATCTATTAATTTTTAATTTAAAATTTTACTTTAATTGGTATTATACAGGGCAAGTTATAACTAAAAATATATGAAAAAGTCCAGGAACTAACTACTTTTATCTTAAAAATAGAACAAAATTGTAGTGTTGTGTAAATGTTGTAGAGAACTGAATTTAACGTCAAAATTAAGTTAAAGCACGAGATTAAAAAACATGTATTTGTCAATTTTTTACATACGCATTACACCTTAAATCATGGGCAAGAGAGAGCAAAATTTAAAATAAAATTCATTTATTTTAAATATTAAAAAAAAATAAACGCTGCCTTAAGCCAAGTATTTCAAAAACTGTTTTATGTTAAAATTTAATTCTTTACAACATTTACTTACAGTTTTGTCCTTTTTTTTTCAAAGTAAAATTTTGTATTTATTAGTTTTGGACCACGCAACCAGTTTTTCCAAAATGAGGTTTAAAAATTCCAACATTTTTGGTCCATTTGTTCTCTTGTAACGCCTATCCTGGGACACACTGTATACTAGGAAGAACAAACAATAAGTCAATATGGTCCAAACATAAATTTTAAAAAAAAAAAAACACATTGGGTTTTAGGGCACACAAAAACAAACACCTCAAAAAATTTTTAAAATTTTATTTTTAATAAAAAGTATATTTAGTACACCGGGGAAACATGTATAAAGTAAAAATAACAATAAGTGTAAAATGTAATAACAATACAATTTTTAATAAACCATCATTCACCATATTTTTGTATTTGTACTAAGTACATATCTGACAAACCAAATAATCAACCTGAAGAACCAATCGGAATTAGAAGAAGTAGCTACTAATACTACAAAACTTCATACAAATTGCAATAACTTGTTCTAAGAAATGCAGATTTTTGTGGGTGTACCATTATATCTTATCCTATTTACCAACCAAAACACTAATAAAAATTTGATCTTCTTCTGGTTAAATGATCTGCGCGATTTCACATGGTGGCAACCAGGTTTCTTTTAAGCCTTACAAGTTTTTGAGTCAAGTCTGGTCAAATCCACTGGGAGTAAACCCTTTGAAGTAAAAATATGTTCTGTAGTCCTATCACATACAGGGTGGCGTTTATTCGTTGTTCATGCAGGTTCTTGCGAAAACTAAAAGAGATAGGACAAATCTGACTGCACAATTGCAGTTTAGATTTTTAAAACGAATTTAAGGGTGGAAGTACGTCAAGGCTAACTTGATTCATTTTGGGGATACAGAGTGTTTTTCAAATTTTGTTTATTTGGCCAGGCACTTATAACTTGCTTGATAATAGAGAAAAATAAAAATTGAAAAGTTTTAAACATTTTTACATAGAATCTAGTGGCGTACATATATTTTTTAAATGGTACTCCCAGAAGGAATAACGTCAAATTAATAATATTTAAGGGGGAGATACTTGTAAATGCCTAAATTTTCATTGATTTTAATTATTTTTTCATTATATATTTTTAAAAATTGGTATGTAGTTTTCTTAAATATTAAAATACCATTAAATATATATATATATATATATATATATTTTTAATTATTCAAAATGGCGGTGTGCGCTTAGTTTTTCTAGAAAGGTCGGAGACAGACTTCCTAATTGGCGGGCACTCTAGCATCAGTTCAAGTGATAAGCAAATCAAAAACTATTTTTTTGTGTTTAAATATATCATAATTTGTCGGTGAACCTAAAAAATGTTTAAAAAATGTTAAATGAAATTACTTTTTTGGCTCAATTTTTCCATCGTTTTTGCCTTAAAAAAATTACAAAAAGAAATTTTTAGGTTCACTTAGAAATTACTGTTGTTAAAAATAGGGGTGCAAAATTTCAGAAAGATTGGTCAATAACTTTTGAGTTATCGGGCACGCCAAGTTTAAAATATGTAAAAATTCATAGAATAGTAACTTACCCACTCTGTAGTATAAGAAATACTGAAAATTTTAGTAATGTGTTCTTAAGGGACTATACTAACATATTATAAAAAAATACATTTTACAGGTATCTTCCCCTTAAAAAAAACTGACTACGCTACTACATAAAAAGTTCTATAAGACTTTAACAAGATATCTATCAACAAACTGAAATGCAAGGGCTAGTTGAAAATGCAATATTTTCAAAATCGACCTGTGGCTTAAAAACTATAAGGCGGTTACAACGTTGTATGTAGCATCTATTGCTTCTTAAAAAGAAACAAATAGCCAAGGTTTGTGAAGACCGCAGGGTTCAATCTTTACTAATAAGGTACACTGCAATTGCATCCAAAATCGGAAACCCTGTATATTCTTTCTGAATATCAAACAGAGATAGCCACTTACATTGCAAAATGCATGTTAAAATACAGTGGTACACCCAATATGTGTCATTTAAAACATTAATATTAAAAAAAATAAGCAAAATACTAAAGGCTGTCTATAACAAAACTACAAAATAAAAAGCAATGAAACTGAGCACTTGTGCGTCAGCTCGACCGAATCGAACCTTCAGCTGTTCATTTCCAAGTGGAAAATATCCACGTCATCTTTTTCTGCTGAGCACCGTTATTCTCCACCTTATTTTCCGTATCTACGTCACTATTAGTCTGATAATCTCTCTCCTTCTTGGTCTCGACATCTGAAGCTTCGCTCTCGCTATAACGACGTTCTGTGGCACGTTTTTGTTGCGAGCTTTACGTTGATTTTTCTTTTTTGACCAAGAATACTAGAGTTTGACCTGCAGCAAAAAAAAATAAATTGCGGTTTTCTATTACCCCATGCACATCGGTATCCGAGTGACGTGATCAAAAATCTGCTCTCCCTTGACTCATGGCGATCCTGAATCAGGTTTGACTCAAAGGTTCTTGCCCAACAAAAGTAGCATAGCAATATTTCAAACTATTACCCACAAAAATTGAAATAATCTTATTAGCTCTTCAAAACTTTTATAACTTTATTAGTACATTTACACCTAGGGAATAAAGTGGTATTTTAAATCCCGAGACAAAAGTTTATAGCCCGACCAACGGGAGGGCTATTATTTGTCGACGAATTTAAAAACACTTTAGTCCTGAAGTGTATATACTATTTAATGCACTTTAGGATTGGTAAAACGTTAAAATAATATTTATTATAAATAATAAAATAAAAATTGAAATAAATGTTTTCACTGGAGATTACACGACAGCTGACAGACATGAATGACAGCACAATAACGGAACCAAGTGGTGTTCCATATCTAATCAGAAATTTCAGCTACCGTATTTGTAGAGTTGTTTTTTATAGTT
The DNA here is from genome assembly GCA_014170235.1 of Listronotus bonariensis. NCBI lineage: Eukaryota > Metazoa > Arthropoda > Insecta > Coleoptera > Curculionidae > Listronotus > Listronotus bonariensis. Next base: position 9,493 of record JACEGR010004958.1, read on the forward strand.
AGTATTGTTCTAAACACTTTACATTTCTATTGCATTAGCTTATTATTATGTTATAGGTACATGTCTCTCATGTTTGGCATATTTGAATAATGAAATTTTTGAAAATATATATCTAAATTTAGCTTTTATTGCGAATAAATGTACTTTACTGATTACTGATTTACACTAGGGATTTAAAAGTACCACTTTTTCCCGGAAAAAAGGGGTTTAAAGTACCCTTTAAATAAAAAAAAACATCCATTTTTCAATTACTTGATGTTACTAATCTATTGTTTGAAACAATTTTATTTTCAAGTAACACATTTGCAATAGAATTATTTGTGTAAAGTATATGTATGCACTTATACCAAATATATACTAAAGTTTGCACCATATTGGAAACTTTTTATTATTAATTTTATAAAAAAGGTTATTGTTTATAAAAAGTTCTGCATGGTCTAAAACCTAAAATGCAGGTAACAAATATTAATGTTCTTTAATGGTATACAAGGTATCTCAAAAATATGAATTTTGCTCAAAGGAAAGTACCTCTACTTTTTACAATTTTAATAATTTTTATTAAGAAAAAATGTTAGGGATTAAAAATAACTTTTAAATATGGAAACTCGTTAATTAACAAGAAAAAACATTTTTTACATTTTTTATGTGATAACGAGCGTTTATGTGTTTTTAGCTGTTTGGCAGTTTTTAAGCTTCCTTTGGACATTTCATTTTAAAATAAGTATTCACTAATGTACAAATTTAAATTTTCACTTATAATCTCCCTGGAACTTGAATTAATTTTGAATTTTTTTTGGTTGCATGTTTTTTAAGAAAGTTTACACCTCGAACATAATACCGAAATAATTTAAGCTCTAGGTAGATTATAAGTGAAAATTTAAATTTGTACATTAGTGAATATTTATTTTGAAATATAATATTTAAAGAAAGCTTAAGAACTGTCAAACAGCAAAAGACTACAGAAACACTTGAAAAAAGTAAAAAAAGTTTATTTCTTGTAATTGAACGGCTTGCATATTTGAGTTTTTTTAATCCTCAACATTTTTCTTAATAAAAACTTGTGAAATTGTAACAAGTAAAGGTGCTTACCTCTTGAGCAAAATTCATATTTTTTAGATACCGTTGTGCCCCATTTAGCAAAATGAACATCTGTTATTTGCATTTGAGGTTTTAGCCCATGCAGAACTTTATAAAGAATAACTTTTTATTTTTAAATTAATAATAAAAAAGTTTCCAATATAGGTGCATACATATAATTTACAAAAATAATTATATTGTAAATTTGTAACTTAAATATAAAACTGTTCAGAAAAACAAATTAGTTAAATCAAATAAATGAAAGTAGTGAAAAAAAAATTAAAAGTTATAAAACAAGATAATTTTCATTTTTGTGATTGATTGGATCAACTTGCTATGCTACTTTTGTTGGGCAAGAACCTTTGGGTCAAACCGGATTTAGGAATGCCATGGACTATCTTTCTAACAAAAAAAAATTTAATAAATGCATTTGAAAGGTACAGGAATAAAATCAGGAATGTCCATTTTTATCAAGATGGAAATTATTAGTGCAATTTAATAGTACATTGTTATACTTTTATTACCAAAAGTATCAGCCAAATAACACTAAAATTTTCCCTCAAAGTATTTTTGCAACAATCCCTATTTTATCACTTTTATCTCTGTACCCTTTATTTAATACTTTTTCTTGACAAAATGGTGAAGGTATTTAATTATGAAAGTTAGCCAAGTATTGTCAGGTTTATATAAATTGCTGATTAGGAACAAATATTTAATTGGGCACTTAATTTTTATCTTATCATAGCCCCTTATTGTTTAAATAATAAAAAATAGGCCAATAAATGTTTTTATCATTGTTTGGGTTATTGAAATGATTTAATTTTGCAAACACGGACATTTATATTAATAAATTAGGATTTTGAAGCAGGTTGCTTTTTAAATCTATTGTTTATACAAAATTTTTACTAAACAAAGACGGATTATTTTATTTAAAATTAGGATAGTATTTTTAAAATGTAAGCAGCAAAGTCCAGTCTGATGCAATTTGATTTGAAAAGCATCATATTAAGAAAAAAAAACTGTGAAGAAATACAGAGTTAGTATATCTAAAAAATACGAATATCATACCTGGTGTCCCAGAAAAATCTTATTACAATAAATATAAAAATTTGTTTAAAATCACAACTTTAGCAATGTAAAAACAAAATTAATAGCCTTGTTCGTAGAGAAAAAACAAACTAGTCAGCACCAATCAGATTTTACAAATACATCTGGTGACCAATTGGCAACCGGTCACCTGACTAAATAATAATACCCGATTGGCGCTGACTAGTTTGTGATTTCTCTACAAACAGGGCTATTAATAAATTCTATGTTTTTAATTTATACGCTCCTGGACAAAAAAAACAGACAAATAGAATTTTGTTAAAATTCACTATTAAATAACTTTTCGGTTTTTTCACTTATTTGCAATTATCTTTTATTCTAGTGTTAGCTTTTCCCATCAAGATAATTATTTAATTTGGGGATTCAAAGGTTTTATAGGATTAGGTGTTATATAGGGAAGAGCCAAATGTTGCATTTTGACCTAAATTTTCGAACACCCTGTGGAATAATTATGTCACAATTTTTGACCAGTGTATTGGATTTTAAAACCCCATCTTTTCTGTATATTAATATCTTAATTCTAAAGGAAACACATTTTTAAGGAAGACAATAAAATGTATGTGTAGTTATATGTTTGTACCTTTCTAAAATTTTCTATTTTTTTATGATAAAAAATAAATATAAATATTAGTATGTTAAGTTGGTTTTGTAGTTTCCAAATCAGTAATCAGATTATTGTTACCTCCTAAGATATACTTACAGGGTATGACAAAAAGTGTAATTAAAAAAACCCTGTATATTATACCACCAGTGAAAAGATCTTTTAAAGACCTTTAAAAGATACTACATTTGATATATCTATCTTTATAAGTTTCGGAAATATAACCATCCAAATTTTAAGTTTTCCCAATATGTTTGCATTATAGTGTATATTACGACTGTCATAATTTAATTGCATTGTTTTTTTAATTAATATTTTCTTTTAGAATAGAGATACAGATATAAATTAAAATAAATATATTGGATGCGGCTTAAAATCCAATACACTGGTAAAAAATTGTGACACTAAATTATTCCACAGGGTGTTGAAAAATTTGGGTCAAATGCAACATTTGGCTCTTTTTGTATACCACCTAGTCCTAAAACTTTTTGCAATCCCCATATTAATTAATCTTGATAAAAGAAGCTACAACTGGACCAAAAGTTTGTTAAAATCGGTCATATTAACCAAGGTATTTCAGATTGAATTTAAACAAAATTTTCTTTCTCCGTTTTTGTTTTGTCCAGGAGTGTATTTTATGAACTTGCTTGCTTTCTTTACTTAGATATTTATAGCTCTTTAAAATGCCTAATGACTAAATCAGACATCCTGTATTACCCAGAAACGTAAAAAAATATAGATATTATTACCTAAATAACTGTTTTGTCACATGATCATTAAATCTGACATGTTTCTTCATACTGGACGACATGGTTTCTTCTTCCTCTCCTTCATTTTCAGGAACACATTCGATACTTCCATGATAATTTTCATAGGAAGAACACATAAAATCATCCAAACTTGACTCAGACACACTTCTACCAAATTTAGATCTGTTATTCGATATTCTTTTTAATATCCCCTTGCTTTTCCTAGGAGAAAAACTGCTGGCACTCAGTTCATCTCCACTAGATTCATAAGAAGTTGCTAGGATATCAATTGCTCTACTCACAGGTTTTTGGATATTCACATTATGACATTCATCGTGTAATTCTTTTTATCATCACCTTTTTCTTGGTTTAGTGAGATAATTTCTTTATTATCTGCTGAATTTTCTAAACTACTATTGCCTTCATTTGGGTTCAGATACTCTTTGCTTTGCTCAGTAGAATCCTTAGAGGCTCTCTCTAATATCTTATTTAAAATAGCAGGTTCTTCTATAAAAACTTCGCTTAAATTATTTTCGTTAGTGCCATAAAAATATGACAATAACTGGTTATCACTAGCCAATAAAGGTATTTGTAAAATGGCATTATTATCCCATGTTTCGACTGAAACCTCTTCTTCAATGAATTTGTGATTGGGAAGTTTTACATAGAATGCATAACAAGTAGGATAAAAACTAGCACTAATGCTGGTAAATTTAACTTTGATTAAAGAGTTTTCTAAAGAACAACTTTTAAAAACAGTATTTTCATCTACATTTTTAACATTAAAGGTAAAAGCTACAATATTATCAAAAACATTACAAGAAAATTCAGGTAGGTTGTAGAGATCACTAGCATTGAGAAAATCATCATCCTTTTTAGTCCTGACTTCTTTAGATTGTTCATTTACTAAACATACTGGCTTATCACTATTTTCTATCACACTTACAAGTTTATTTTTCTCTTCAAAAAATTCTTCTTCAGATTCTTGATTTGTAGGGCTGTTTAAGTCACTCTCGACACAACTTTCCACACCACTATCATTATTTGCAAACTCAAACAAATTTTTATGTTTAACAGGTAAAGTTATCACTAGTTTTTTAGTTCCTTATCGAACTTAGCAGTACCATTAACCTCATTTACTTGGTAGGGAAGGGTTAAACTTAATTTGTACTTTGCAGGTTTTTCACTGATGAGTTGTACTGTTTTTTCAGTCACATCAAGATTTATTTCACTTGATGATTTAAGCAGGGGCAAATTTATTTCCACTATAAGCTCCTTCGGGACTGCTGCATTAAGTTTTGAATTTTTATGCTCTGTGAAATCTTGTATATCCACATGGCTACGGTGTTTTATTATGTATTTTGGGGTGGTGTATACTGAATTGTCTTCACTACTGCTGTTTCTCCTTGTTTTATTTGTTTTAGGGCTGCTTTTAGCATTATTTGAGTTGCGTTGTGAATCTATTTCTGAGTAAATCTTATTGAAAATCTCTTGTTCTTCTGGACTACGTTCAACAGATTCTTCCTTGCAAGGTTTTCGCATTATGCTGGCTCTTTTTAATCCTTTGTAAGTTAATTTCGGATATTTCAGGTTTTCTTGTCTAAATTGACATTGAAATTATTTTCTACCGCCTCCAGGGCTATGTTATCAACCATAGAACGAAAATCTCGATTTTTGCTGGCAAGGTGGAGTGCGTCTGGGTGGAAAATTACATCAAAAACCTGGCAACGGACTCCTTTGTTATCAATGTCCTCATGAGGGGCGACAGTGAGTGAGGCAAAGACCACTGAAGTCCTCTTGCCCCCTTTTTAACAGCAGGGGAAGAGGCTGGTTTATTTATATTTTCGTTGGAGCAGATATTAATAAAACCTTTTTGATTTCCGTTTACGCTCGTTTTGATGACATAACCGGGAGTCGGATGCAAGAAAGTGACTTCCTCACCTCTTTCTCTCTCAATTTGCTTAACTTCATCTTCGTATATTTTTCGGTTCTTTGGATCTTGGATTTCTTCAACGTAGTCGCATAGAAGTTTTCGGAATTCTTGATTTTTCAAAGCATCACCGATGCGGTTTACTTCGTCCCGGGAAAGATTTAATTCTTTAAGCCGGTCGAATGAGTTGGCCATTACAAAATTATACGTAATACTTTGCTAAAAATAGTGTAAACACTGAACTCAGGGCAATGGAATAATCGTATAAACGCACCGACACAAAATAAACACACTGCGACTGTAAAAATATCGCTATTCACGTGGACAAATCAGCCGGTAAAACGTCAAATTTTATCAGTCAGCCGGTCGCGGAAGGCGCGAAATTTAAATAAATAAAGTTTATTTTTGTTGTTAACAGCTAAATTCAAGGCCAAACCTGCTCAAAACAACAATATTAGGCTTATTATCGCATAAAATTAATTTGTTTTTATGCGTTATGTAACTTAAATTAGTAAATTATTTAATAAATACCATACAGCGGATGGAAATAAACTTTAAATAAATGATATCGATTTAACAAAAAAATGCCGGTGATAGGTACACGTAAAGTATTATTTTCTATAACAACAGCGAAAAACAACTTTTGAAAATCGATATTTCCCAATTGCTGTAATATTTTGGCACGATAATACGGAAGGTTTTGTAGTCAAATAATATAGGTTATCAGCCTCGCGCTTTTCTAATGCGCAAAGAAAAATATCGAGGTCATCTAATTTTAAACTGTTGATAGCAGTTAGTTAACTAAATATTTTATTGTGCCAACAACTAGCATATACATATTTTATCAGTGGCCTATTTACATACTTGCCGCCTGTAGGCTATTATAATGTTTGCCGCCCCTAATTGTGAAAAAAACTTTTTCGGTCCAAAATTTTTAGCACTAAAAAGGTCCTAACTCCCATTTTTCTACACCTACAATATTTCTAAACGAGATAAATCAAAATAAACAATTTTATGAAGTATACCTAAATCTTCTGCCCCCTAAATCCCTAAAAATTTCCCGCCCTATATAGGCTTCAGCCTTAGATAACGAAGATTAGTGGCTTTAGCCTACTTAGCCTGCTGGTAAATCCAATCCCCAGTTGACGTATTTTTGTTAAGCCACGTACAACCTTGGATACAATCGGCGAAAACATTTGTTGGCCGACTGTATCTTAAATGTTGCAAATCGGTCGGCCAACTTGTTGCAAACGCCATGGCAACATCGGTGGTCGTTTTCATCCAAGGAATCGGCAAGTCGCCTGTTTTCCATTTAATATGCAAAACTTCGGCAGGTTTGTACGAGCTTTAAAACTAGTGTGGACGCAAAACACTTGTATCGCTGGCCAACTTTGTTGCTAAAAAATTTTTTGAACAAGATACAGTCGGCCGACAATGTTGTCCCGATTGTATCCAAGTCTGTACATGGCTTTAGTGATCCAACTTGATCTAAATTTCATTTATTTGTTGTTGTAGTACTCTAGTACGAGGGGACGGGGGACGCAAGACAGCGATATTCAAATATAAATTTTCTTAGCAATTTTTTATGTATTTTTTGGTTATACAGTCTAAAATATTGATAAAACTGATAGTTCTTGGGCCAGTAATGAAATTGACTTCACGATAATAACAGCTTTAAAACCAGTGCCGTATTAAGCACTAGGCTGACTAGGCTACAGCCTAGGGCGCCGTAAAAAATAGGCGCCAAAAGGGGAGATTTTTAAAAAAGTTTTAGGGCGGGGTGGGTTTTTGGTCGTTTTTGGTCTTCAATTTGATTTGGGAATAGGGCTCCCTGGAAGAAAATAGACGCCAAGCAGTAAATGGCTTTTTTTTGCTCTAGAATAGGCGCCACGCAGTGAAATGACCTTTTTTGGCTCTTTAATTTTAATTTTAATTAGGGCGCCCTTCTTCAAAATGTTTGTTTTCCTATTTCCTAATAAAATAGGCGCCCAGAAATTCCAGCCTAGGGCGCCTCTAACGGTTAATACGGCCCTGTTTAAAACCCTTTCAGGGTGGTTCCTTTTGACGAGTCTACCACGAATATTCATTCATACGGCCATATATGGAAGTGGTGCTTTAACCCAGCCTGCCAATGTCAAATATTTCGGGTGTCCGACTAGGCAAACGCGTCACTTTTTTATCGAACAAGTTTCACATAATGTGTTACGTGCAATTTTTAAACATTGTGCCAAAAACGTAAAAGCGTTAGAGTCGCGAAACCATAAGGTCCATGGACATGTTTTGGGTATCGGATTCGGCGGGTTTTGTAACTGTAACCCTTACGATTTTTAACACAATGTTCAAAAATTGTATGTTAAACATTGTGGTAAACTTGTCCGAAAAAACAGTGACGCCTTTGCCCAGTTCGACACCCTAAACATTTGACATTGACAGGCTGGGTTAAAGCGTCGCTTCATCCATATATGGCGGTATAAATATTCTTGGTAGACTCGTCAATAGGAAGTCAGGGCCGTGGCTACCGGGTGGTGCAAGTGGTGCAACAAGGCAACACCGCGCAACGCAACAAAAAATAAAAATCAAATCACAAATTTTGGTTCTTTACACATATCTATCTTTTAGATTTATGAGAGGTACATTGAAGTGCTCCTAGTTATGCAACTTGGCGCTAATTTAAACAACTTTGAATTTTTACTGTCGTTGAAATCCCAATGGTCACCCTCGAATTTGGGGCACCCTGTACAGGGGAGCATTTCAAAATTTTGTCCTGTGGGTCAAATAGTGCCCAGTATGTCAATGATTGAATATTTTTAAATAAAGCCCTCTGATAAGAATTTGCGAATGGCTTGGATTTTGATTTTTCACTTTTAAATATAAATACATATATCTAAATAAGGCTCTCTAATAAATTTTGTTAGTCAAAAAGTATGTTACGCATTAATAATTCGCGGCGTTTCCTCCAGGTTAAAAATTTCTAAAATAATACGCGAGTGACTTGTTTTTGATTTTACTTTTAAATATTTCTAAATAAACCCCTCTATAAATTTTAAAGGTCAACTTGCGCATCGAAGTTATGAACTTTTAAATATTCACTCAGGGCCGTATCTGTACTGCAGAGCACCCCTGGCTAGAATTCCCTCCCAGAGCGCCCATTTTGCACTTATGCAAAAAGGTCCATACTCCGTTGCGCCTATTTTCAGTACCAGGCGCCTTACTTCACCACCCGAAATAAAGTTTGATGACCAAAAAAGGTCTTTCCACCTTTCATTTCCTCCTTTTCGCGCCAGAGATTTGTTTTAATCCCCACCCGACCTAAACTTTTTGAAAACTCCCCTGTCTACCGCCTATTACTCCCTGTCTGAGGCGGTGGCCTAGCGGTGGCCTAATGGCTAATGGATAATACGGCACTAATTCCAGTGGGTCACCTTCTGATTTTAGGCGTCAGGTTTAGATTCGTGATAATGAAAATCGCCATGGTCACCCTTATATTTACGACACCCTGTACATAAGGGCCATTTTGAATTTTTGTCCGGTGGGCCCAAATAATGCCCAGTCTGATACTGGCTGCAGGGGCGGAAAAATGTGAGATATAAAGGGCGGAAAGTAGGGATGAAAGGGCGACAGGCAGTTTGAGACATGAATGAATTGGGAAAAGAGGCAAATTGAAAAGTGGAAGACTTCAAAAAATTCAACCCGAAATAAGATTTCCCTCTTGCAGGAGGCAAATAATTTTTGCACCACGGCGCCAGATACCTAGGAACAGCCTCAGGAACCCCCTAAAAGGTTTTAAAAGTATTATTATCATGAAGTCAATTGAGGAGCAGACTTCTCTATAGGGAATTCAAAGTAAGAAGCAGCAGTGCTGCAATTCGGTCAAACAGTTGATAAAAATGGGTATCTAGATCAAAAGTGTTGAAAATATTTATCATATTTACAGAAATATACGATTTTGGGTTTGTGTCTCGGCTAGAAGCAAAAGCACTTTTAAAAACAAGGCATTAAATTTCAGATAAAATATTAGGCATCATTGTCCAAAAACCTAAATAAAACAAAGAGTAGTTACCAGCTAACGTTCCGCGTAATTTTATATAAAGTGACAAAACGTAAGTTCTTGAATATTTACATTTAAACTGCAGACATAACAAATCCGACTTTGCACCTTTTGCTTTATGCCAAGAATTTTTACGGAATCTATGATGACAACCACCAAAACACTTAGCACAAATTGTAGACTAATTCTTCTTGTATTTTTATTGCATTTATTCAATAAATTATAAAAATTATTTAAAAAACACAAGATTAACTGCCTCAACAACAAAAAAAAAACTTGACTATCAGTTGTTATGAACTCTTATACTAGTTTAAAATTATTATAATATACAAGGTGAACATTTTTAGAGTCGTCACTGTTGGTAAGCTTCTTTTATTATTGGGAGGTACAAAGTCCGGTTAACGAAACTGCCAACAAAAAAACAATTGAACATCGGGTTTTCGATTTATTGCAAAAAATATATGTTTTTTAAATGGAACACCCTGTATATTATATTACTATTCAAAATATCTATCAAAGACCATTAAAAAGGTCCTTATGTGTTATATCCAATTTTTAATAGTTTGGAAATATGGCCATCCTCGAGAATTTGGTAAGTATACTGGCATTTTTTAAATAGAACACCCTGTATATTGCATCACTATTAAATAGATATTTTTAAGAGCTTTAAGAAAATACCACATTTTATATGTCTATCTCTCTTTAAAATATCTATTTAATGGAGAAGAAATATACAGGGTATTCTATTTAAAAATGCCAGTATACTCATCAAATTTCCGAGGATGGCCATATTTCCGTACTATTAATAATTGGATATAACACATGAGGACCTTTTTATTAGAATTGAGATAGATCTTTTAAATAGTGATATATATATACATAGGGTGTCCAATTGAAAAAGTAAATTTTTTGCAATAAATCAAAAACCCGATGTTCAATTGTTGTTTTTTGGCAGCACGTTAATAAGCAGACAAAATGCCACTAGTTTGCTAATTTACCCGTATCCCAACAATAAAGAAGTTAGCAATAGTGCCGATCACCCTGTATATGCCTATGAGGGCTTTTTAATAATGTTGCAAGCTTAATTTTAAATATCTATATGCATTTTGTCCATTTTCTAAAATTTTTAACTAAAAATGGCATCACAAACTGGATATATCTACAATTTTATATCATTAATAAATGATAAAAATTTCTTGGACTTTTACATACATTGTATATGCCGTATGTCCATTAGCGTTATGTACTCCGTCCAGACTTAGCAACAAGGGAGCCGCGCCGAAGAGCGCGCCACATAGCCCAGATAGCACAGACGTGGACGTGGACGGAGTTTTAATTGAAAATGAACCTACTGTTTCTAGTGTGTTGACAGTTGCCTAAGTTAGTTTTTTAGACATTTCTAATGGCGGGAAGTTTAAAAATCTATATATACAAAAGAAAAGATGTGTTTTTTTTAAATGTATATAATTAGGGATTTTTATCCTTCTTGATGCAATCCTGAACCTTCCGTAATTCCTGTCTATCCTGAACCCAAACATATGTGTATACGTACAAACCTGAACCTAGCGATGTTGCCAGTTAAAAAAATTTAGAATTTCCTTTAATAGATTATTTGATTTAGAAACCATCCGACTAGCTCGATAGAAGTCGAATTTATTTGAATTTGTCCTGTACATTTTCAGCGGCTCTACAAAGTGTAAAAAATATAAACCTATGAGGAGATAGGTACCATAAATGAGTTAAACATTAAAAACTTTTTATTATGTGGAATCTATTCTCGCCACCTGCCAAACAATGCAATGTTTTGATAACTTTATAAAATAACCTGTGTTTCACTCTATAACAGGTGGAAATTTCCTTTTTAAAAGGCAGCCAAAATTTATTAAATCTGACTTCAACTAGGTACTAGTGCTTACATAGCGTGGCCCAACAAAAGGTTGCACCCCTGTTTTTTGCCGTTTTGTAACAAAATATTCGCTAACAATTTTAGACGTCAGGGGAAGAAATTCGTTTGGTACTCTGAACCCTTTACCTTGACCTCTACCCGGAGGTTAGCATCAACTCCGAATCTTAAATGGATTTGGGGGTAAATTACCATATTAAAGTTTGTTAAACCCCCAGTACAAGTGCAAGGCTTGAAGCTGAGACGTCCATCCCCTTTACAAGACAGTTTTTTATAATGTGAAAGTTTTGCTTAGTTTTTCGTTTAGGTTTTGTTAAGTATTACAGCTAAGTAGTAGCAGTTTCACCACTCACCAAAACACTTTATCTTTTGAGATTTAAATATAATGTTTTGTGAGTGGTGAAACTTTTAGTGCTTTGCGTGTCACACCAACGATTCCAACCCCCGGACTATGTAAGAATTACAGTTACACTTTTTAAACTAAACGAATATTGTAAGGGCTGAAATACTAGTTTTTTTTAAATAACATTTTAATATCTTGAAAGGGGTGAGATTTTAGGGGTGAACGGACTTTTTCTAAAAAATAAATTAAATTTTATAAAAAAGGGTACATATTTTATTTCTCAAAAAAATTTCTTAGTCAAAAACATGTAACTCTAATACTCACCAATAAATTAACAAAAACTAACTAATATTTTAAGATTTTGACAAGCTGTCGTATGTATAGGGAAGCACGTAGGTATGAGCTATAAAATTAAAAGTTATATTCAGGGTTGAAGGACCTTTAAAATAAGGGAAAGTCGACCCATATTTTCATTTAAGATTTTGGGGTTGGGTTGGGTTGAGTAAGGTGGGTTTATGGGCTAATTAAGTAATCCAAACAAATGAATATCAGGGGGGAGACGATTTTTATGTTAGAATTTTTTTATCATTACTTTTACATTGACAATTTATTAAATATTGTCACCACTTAAAATAGTTATAATTAGCATTATTTTTATATAGGTATTATTGTAGCATCATATCGAATGATTTTAAAAATATTCCTTTAATTACTATTATTTAGCTTAATTACCTTGACAAATTACATAACAGATGTCAAACTCCTGTCAAGCCCCCATAAATAAGGCTTTTTCTGGATTGCCTAAAGGGCTCCGCTGCGTGGGGGTTAAATTAAAAGGGTTAAAAATACCGAATTAATTTCTCCTTGTGGCGTCTAAAATCAGTAGGCAATGTTTTTTTATAAATTGCTGAAAAATTCAGGAATTCAAACTATCAACAACAAATTTGAATAAACATTGTTTAAAATAGGTTGAGTAACACTATGAACTCAATTTAATTGAAGATACCTTTTTTAATAAATAAAGTTTATAGTGTTCAACAATCTCTTTAAAATATGTTATGTTTTTTTGTACCTACAAAAGAACAACTTCTCTATATAGATAAAAACGAAAATCAGCGGCTATTTTTATACATTAATATTAGGAATAAACTGATTTTTAGGATTAGGTGTACGTAGCTTTTTAAAAGGTATTTTAACAAGCTATGAAGTCTGGATGCGAAAATTTTTCATGGCATAAGGGAGCGAAATACATGGTAAGTTTAATTGCCTTCACTTTTTAATTAAGATTTTGGTCATTCGTCAAGAAACCAGCTTTCTATCTGTTATTCCTATTGTTTGATAAGCTGGTTTTTTGACGGGCGACCAAAATCTTAACATGACTGCAATTTTATATTACTCCAGGCAATAGAGCATATTAGGTGGAAAAAATAGGGGGATGTAGTTTTTTAGCTAACTTTATGTATTTTGAGTCGCTGAATTCAAATTTTTCACTTCCCACCAAAAAATGGTAGCCGACTGTCCGACAAACAGTTTTTAAGTAAATAAATTATAAATAATTCACCTGCATTTCCTAAGTTCTAACGATGCATAAAAAGCAGATAAAACTCTTTATGTTTTAACTAAAAATCGTTTATCGGATATGAAAAACTCAAGAGGCTTTTTTATCAAAAATTAACGAAATAATCTAGAAAATAATTTATATTTAAAAAAAAGGCAGTGTCGTTACCTTTTTTTTAATCTATTTAAAATATGGCATTTTTTAATTTCAACATCCTGTATCTCGGAGGAACAACATTTCTTTACGTAATGGGTTTATATGACAAAGTAGGGCTAATTTTTGACGGATTTATTATTTAGGACACCTTAATAATAACCCCGTATATTTGATCCTTCTAAAGACCTGTTTTATTTAATTCCATAGATGAATAATATTTTTATAAAAATTAGTAAAGAGATACCTACATAGATCAGGCAAATTTTAGCACAGTTGTAAAATTTTAGGCCCAATACAGGGTGTTACAAATTCGAAGCTCACTATTGGGATCTCGGAAACTAGAAGAGATACGAGTATGGTTAAATTAAGGTAAAGTTGCACATTTTAAAGCCCAAGAATTTGCCGCTTAAAAAAATTTTAAATTCCTAACGGTTCCGAAGATATTCGAAAAATCCGAATTTTAGAAAAATCGATTTTATTTTTTCCTGGGTTTATTTCTTATCCGATTTTGAAATATTTTGCACTTTTGCATTGGCACTTTTTTGTGCTACCTGATGGTGTTTTTAGATTTTTTATACGTTTGGTCTTTTGCCGATCATCATCAACTTTGTTTTTTCTTATAGGCGCCATATTAGATTTTTGCATTCTTAAAAAGTACTTTTTAATACCTTTTCAATGATGTATCACACTTGCATATCGGATAAGTAGTTCGAGTACTTTCCATAAGAGTGCCATGATAACGAAAGAGAAAGGTAGATACATTTATTAGGACCGAATGAAATTCACTTTTGATATGCATGTGTGATACATCATTGAAAAGGGATTAAAAAGTTTTTTTTAAAAATGCAAATATCCGATATGGCGCCCATAAGAAAAACAAAGTTGATGATGGTCGGCAAAAGACGAAACGTCGTATAAAAATCTAAAAACACCATTAGGTAGCACAAAAAAAGTGGCAATACAGAAGTGCAAATTATTTCAAAATCGGAAAAGAAATAAGCTCAGGAAAAATAAAATCTATTTTTTAAAATTTCGGATTTTTCCGAATATCTTCGGAACCATTCGGAATTTTTAAATTTTTTAAACGGTATGTTATTGCGCTATGAAATGTGCAATTTTGCCCCAATTTAAGCATCCTCGTATCTCTTCTAGTTTCCGAGATCCCAATAGTGAGCTTCGAATTTGTAACACCCTGTATATCAGTAAAAAAAATTTAAAATCCTATTGTTTTCAAAGATAATCGGCAAAAAAGCATTCCTGGGCTTATTTTTTATTCGATTTTAAAATTATTTGCATTATTACACTGCCACCTTTTCGGGCTACAGGACGCTGGCGCTGTTTTTAGACTTTTATTGCGACGTTTCGGTTTTTTTTCCGACCATCAACTTTATTTGTTTTTGAATTTTAATGTTTGCATTTCCAAACAGGATTTTTTAATACCTTTTCAATGATGTATCAGACTTGCATATCAGAAGTCTATTTCATTCTGTCCTAATAAATTACCTGCCTTTCTCTTCGCTTTCACAAGGCTCTTTTAGAAAGAACCCGAAGTGCAAGTGTAATGCATAAATAAAAATCAAATTTAAAATGTGTAAAAATTCAATGGGGTACCCATAAGAAAAAATAAAGATGATGATGGTCGGCAAAAGACGAAAAGTCGTAATAAAAATCTAAAACAGCGTCAGCTAGCACAGAAAAAGCAAAAGTACAAGTTATTTTAAAATCAAATAAAAATCGGCTCAGGAGAAAAGCATTTTTTTAATTACGCCTTTTTTCAATTATCCTAGGAAGCATTTAAAATTTTTGATTTTTTTTAAACGTATTTTTGTGCTACAAATTGCGCAATTTTTTGTAATTTAAACAAGCTTGCATATTGTACGGTTCCTAAGATCCCAATAATAAGGCTTGGATTGGACACACCCTGTTAAAAGCTAAAATGTTTCGTTGGAGTGAAAGTTCCAGGCGGTATCCAGGGGGTATCCCAAAATACAGCCTCATTAAGGTATAAACTTAAATTAAATTTTTATACAAATGGATGAAAATAAAGTCTATTTGAAAATGAAAAAGTTTGGCCGCGTGCGGGACTCGAACCTGCAACCTCTTGTTTTATTAAATTAAATTAATGACGTTTCGTCTTGATTTTAGAGATCCTCAGATGATGGCTTAGGATACGAACGAACATACAAGCAAGTAATTTTACATAACAACCGCAATTAGTTTTATCAACAAAAAAATAATAATAAAAAAATTGCAATGTTTCGAAAAAGCCCAATATAAAATAATACTACACTCAACTTTTTAAAAAATACCTAAAAATCCGAAATTTAAAAATTCACAAAACATTTTATTTTTTCTAAGCTTATTTTTATTATCCGATTTTTAAATATTTTGTACTTTTGCATTGTCACTTTCTTGTGCCACATGATGGTGCATTTAAATTTTTATCACGAGGTTTAGTCTTTGCCGACCATAATTATTATCAACGTTGATTATTCTTATGGGATTATTTTTTTCTTATACCTGTTTAATGATTTATTACACTTGCGTATCGAATAAGCAATTCGATACTTACCATAAGAGTGACAGAGGTAGTAAATCTATTGACATCGAATGAAATATACGTCTGATATGCATGTGTGATACATCATTACAAAGTTAATAAAACGCTTTTCGAAAATGCGAAAATATAATATGGCGCGCAAAGGAAAAAATAAAAGTTGATGATGGTCGGGAAAAGACGAAATGTCGTAATAGAAATCTAAATACACCATCATATGGCACAAAAAGTGACAATGTAAAAGTACAAAATATTTAAAATCGATTTTTTTTTTTAAATTTAGGATTTTTACCCAGCATATTTTTAAGCTAAAATATACGCAATTTTGCCTTTTAACCAACTTTCTATTTCTTATAAATTTTGAGATCCTCATGTTGAGAGTCGAAATTGTCACACCCTGTATTTGCTAACTTTTCCTTTAATCATCGATCCCTATTTTACACAACTATTGTTGTACAAAATACGTTTAAAACTTCCAGATAATAACACAAAATTTTAAAATGCCAAAGGTGCATTATTCATAGTCTTTTTTACGCCTTTTTATTATTTAATAAAATAGCCTACCTTTTGATAAACACATGTTAACCATCAATTTACAACGTTTGGAGTACATGTTTAAATCAATATTATCAATCAATACAAGCCAGAACACATCACACGGGACAAACCTGAACCCCAATAATGTATCTATTAAAAATGACAATAATATTAAAAATATATTTCGCTTCTAAAAATAGACTTCAAAGAAGTATACCGCGCTAGCAATGTTGCCACATATAATGGATCAGGATAGTACTAATAATGGTATATACACAGAAAATTGATATACATTTGCAACTGCAGACAGTGCCAAAGCGGCAAATGGCTGAACTAAAATAATCGATATACAAGCAGTCCTGAACCACCATAAAAATAGTTTTTTCTCGGTTACAAAACTAGACGACATTGTAGAACGCTATCAAGTATTTACACGTCTAATAGAACGGCCAGACTAAAGAGCGCGCGAGCGATAAGCGATGTTTTCAAAACCCAGCGGGCGGGCGAATTTAACATCCAGCCTTCGTATTTCGAAAATCGCTCGCACTCTTGTCGCACGCCCGCTCTTCAGTCTGGCATTTACTGTGTACTGAATGAACGTTCCTTTGTTGCCGTTGTTGATGGCATGGTTAAAAACATTTTTGAAAGTTGTTTTTATGGTAAGAATAAAAATACATTCATTTAGCACATCTTTATGTCCATATCTTCGTATTTATCGATTGGTCGTTGTTGCCAATAGTGGAACCATGTTTGACATTTATTTTTTAAATTTTCCAATTCATATTTGGAGAAAAGGTTTTTCAATATTATTTTGGTAATCTTTTTGATGTTATTCTCTATCATCTGACTTGCAGAACTCAAAAGGAAATCATCATTTGCTTTGTTAGAAAATTTTATCTTTAGTAACTGAATCAGAAAATCTAAATATGGAATAAAAATTGATGAAAAAATAAAATATTTTGAAATATAATATTAATGTTTGTGACTTATAATAATTACTTTTATGGATTTAACGAGCATTAATTCGAAGAACTTTTATTTTATATTTAAAGTTTTACCTCTCTAAATATTTACTACGGATCACAAATCTCAAAGAAACTACGCTACTAGCTAAAATAGCTACAATACAAGCTTCAAAAAAACTAAATAAATCAAAAATTACCAACGAAAAAACCTTAAAATACAAAATTTTGACAGTTATCAGCAAATAAAAATGGATTTTTACTGAGACAGTCTGCAGCAACAAACATCCTATTTAACTTTTTCAAAAAAGAGTTTATAAATAGCAAGCTTAATGTTTTTGTGAGTGTGCTACAATTACCTAAATCCCAGCGGGAGTGTACCCCTCCCCAGTCGGCGCCCATGCAACAACATTTTTAAGTTATTTACACACGTTTAGAGCAGATAAATCTCTGTCGAATCTCAAATTTAACTGTTATTTAGTAAAAACAATAATTTGTATAAAAATTCAATGTGTTTCTGACCTATCAAAAATCCTCCTCCACTCTTATAGTCCTCCCCTAGCTTTTCAAAAAAGCCATTTTTCAGCGACGTAACTTCCAGCTCTTGCAGTCCAACTTAGAATGGAAGAATGGTTAAAAGCTTCATTGTCTATTCCTAAATAGTCATCTTCTTCAAGATCACTTTCTAGATAAAATAATTTTTTTAGATAAACATTTATAAAAATAATTAAATCGACTTCAAAAAATTAATAAGACCCACTTAAAAGTTGAAAACAATAAAAAAAAGTGGGTTAATAACATATGGTATTAAAGTATAAAAAGCCTTTGTTTATTTGGTTATTAACATTAAGTAAGACGTCATCGGATTAAAACTATGACGTCATTTTAACGTCATTTTACTGTCTTGTTTTTGACGCCTTTACGATGCCATTTTTTACCTATAACAGCTCATAAAAATCTAATGACGTCATGTTTAGAAAACCCGCCAGAAAAATTTTGTGACATTATATGATTCGTGTCAAAATCCAACCGAAATATCATATGACAGAAAAATAAAACTAATAATTTAACAAAATTAAATCAGGAAAAACTCTACCAATAAATGGCGTAATGGACAATAAACTACTACGTTTATTCAACATCTTCGCTTTTTATCGCCTACACTGTATCGATAAGACCAAAATTGTTCGAGACCGGTCAGCGGTTTCTCGGGATCTCAATTAGCTTTAAAAGATATATCTTCGGCTAGTGTAAAAATCTGCATCTCCAGGTTGGACAGTGTCCCGAGGGATGCGACCTTGCAGTGCAAGGAAATTGCAAGCAATAAAGAGTTTTTTCCTATTTCAATTTTTAAATAAAATATCGTATCCTTTTAGCTTAAAAAAAAGGATATGCATCAATTTTTCGTCATCTTAAAGACGTCATTAACGGGACGTCTTTGCTGACCAAATGTGACCAAAAATGACTAAAAAGAGACGTCAGTAAGACGTCAGCTTGCTGCTTAGGAAAAAACATACAGGCGAATTGAAAACCTTATCCTTTTGAAGTTGAGGTAATGTATTGAATATTTAGAAGTCTTAAGTTACATATATTTATGGCATATGCAGGGTGATTTAAAATTCATTATTACGAATATTTTTGGGTGGTATTTCTGACATCAAAATAATCCTTATTTTCTATAAATATGTGTCTTTTAATATACGTTCTCAAATCTACTATAAATTAAATTAACTAAATAAGTACATTGTGTTTGTAGTTTCTTTCATCAGGTGTAACCTTCTATGGGTGTAGCTAAAAAGGGGTGCGTTAGATTATTGGAAATAAAAGTCTTATTTCGACCTTAAAAATATGTATTAATTTTAAAACACCTAGTATAGGTTACTTCCTTTTTTATTAATTTGATTGATTTTTAACACAATTAACACAAAATACAGTGTGTCTACCTAAGTTGGCGTCATATGGGACAATTTTTAATTATTAATTTTACGAAAAAAATATCCTTGAAAGAAAGTTCTGCATAGTCCAAAACCTAAAATACAATCATCAGATATTAAATTGTGTCAGTCATCTACGAGATTTGGCCAAAAATGTAATTTATGCCCAAGAGTAAAGTACCTGTATTTTTGTTAATTTCTAAATTGTTATAAAGAAAAGATGTTAAGAATTAAAAATTACTTCCAAATATGCAATTTTGTTTATTACCAAAGAAAAAACTATTTTTTTATGCGAAAATCAAGAAAATTTAAGTTTGTACATTAGTGCATTGAGTACAAAGCTAAATTTTCAACATTGTTGCAGGGAAAAAATTCAAAAATAACTATTATATTTGTTGTAAAAAAAAAACAAAATTGCATATTTGGAAATAATTGAAGGGAGACCTTAACTTCAAAAGTTTCTTAGTGCCAAAAACACCAAAAATTAGATTTTTTCTTAAAAAGCTTCTACATAAAGTACCTAACAATATTAAGAGTGTTTTATATGCTATAGATAAAAACCCACTTCTAAAAGGTAGGGATATTCATAGCATATCTCATGTGCCATTATAGAGATCATCCAATGTTTTTACTTATAACTTCTAAATACCTAAATGACACTTTGGCCCTTTTGGATTTAAGGTCTATAATATAATTCTAAACAAATTTTCTTTATATCAATTTTTGATATTAGCAAAAATACAGGTACCTTCTTTACTCACAAGCAAAAATTACATTTTTGGGCAAACCTCGTGGATGACTAATACAATAATTTGATATCTGATGGTTGATTTTTAGGTTTTGGATCATGCAGAACTTTTTATAAAGAATAACTTACGCCAACACAACATTTTTCATATTGGCATTGATGGTAAAGCATTGGCAATTGGTGGCAATATTATGCCAACATCTAATACGTATTAATACGTCAACCCTAAGTAAAAACTTAATTGCCAATAAATTTTACATGCAGGCGTATTGCCGGCAAGCATAGAAAATGGCGGCATACCAATCCTGATTAAATAAAGCATGTCTTTTGTTGCAGGCAAATAAATATTGGATTTTGAAGGCAAACCTTTAACGCATATTTATTTTTTCAAACCATATTAATAACATTGGCACTGACCTAACATTAGAGCAATTTTTTGATAAATTTTATTTATAATGGCAGCTAAACAACATTATTTTATGTTTTTTTAAATAATTTAAAGAAAATTGCCTTTTAATACCATTTTATTCTTACAAATCACGATAATAAAAATTAGGTCAAACAAAATGTTTATTATGTATTTTTGAGAGAATAAAAATAAAATGATGGTGAAATTAGCTAGATTAATTTCGACCGAAAGTAAGAAATTCAAATTTCCCGCTTAGCCGAAATACAAGTTTGGACGATTTTAACAGATGAAGAAAAATCGCTTTTGACTGTTTTGTATTTAAAATTGAATGTAAGTGTCCTTTGAATACTTACTATTTTAAAGTGTATTTTTATTTACTAGGTATCTTTTTTTTTTATTACATAGGTAGCTTTAATTTTTTATTGTTTATTGTTACTGTATATAAAATTATATTATGCAATTTTTTTAATGATAAAGTTTCCCTGCCTTTTTTCTAATTTTTTGTTATTACAAAATTCTAAATAAGTTTTTTAACTTTTTGGACATTCAACCTATAAAATTTGCAATACTTATTTAATGATTAATCCCATTATCCTAAACGCATTTTTTTATCATAACTTATAAATGATGGATGCCATCACAGTATCTGCAACACGTGGCCCAATAACGACCAATTGCCCACTTTCGTGTCTTTTTGTAATCTTTTTGCCAATAACTTATTAATGATGGATGCCATCAGCCTCAACGCATTTTTATGGCATAACTTAATAATGACGGATGCCATCATCCTAAACGCATTTTTCATCATAACTCATTAATGACGGATGCCATCACATTATCTGCAATACGTGGCCCAATAACGGCCAATTGCCCACTTTTGTGTCTTTTTGATACCTTTTTGCCAATGCCTTGCCATTAAAGAGTGTTGACAATGCCAGTAAATTAAATATACATGGCCGGCAAAAAATGTTATATGGGTAATGTCAAACAAAAATAAAATTATTTTATTATTGACAGTATAAAGTCTTGTACTTTAAATGATAATTTGTGAATAAAAAAAAATCAGGGAAATTTCTAATTAAAACAAGAGTAGATACGTAATAGGTAAACCTTTTATGGTTGTCTTTTTATTTTAACTCCCTAGTGAGTAACAAAACTCGAGTGTCAGTTTTGGCAACATTAACATCGTTATTACTCCAAAATAGTGCTAACTAAATTGATTTTATTTTATTTTTAGCGTTTTTTAGGTTATTTACTAGTTACTAATAATTATCCTGACAGTATGGCGAAAGATGAAAATTAGGTTTATTCACTAAAAATAATTAAATCTTATTTGATACAAACCTAAAGGAGGTACTAACAGAACAAATTTCTTTCTCAAATTTTTATTATTTTCTTGAAATGTACCTTCTGAAGAACAGTTGTTTTCATATATTTCTGTTCGAACATCTATTTGGTCTTCGGAACCATATCGTTCTAAACTTGAGACAGTACCATATCTGCGGAGAGTAAGGGCGGAACTACTTAAAGAATAGTAAGGATGTTCTTCTGTTTGGGGTGAGTCGTCGGGTGAAATATCGGTATGATGAATTGTGGTTGACATATTGTTTACCTGAAGAATGTTAAACATTAGTAGTGTATCAAATTAAGAGATAACATAAAAGTTTGAAAAACCATACTACAGTATACAGGGTGTTCCTAAAATCAAGTCATTTATATTAACAGCTTAAAAACTGGTAAAAGTCAATTTACCAAATATCATTTAATTGAAAAATAATAGAACTATAACAAATTGTTTTATAAATAATGTAGGACCACTGGTTGAAGCCAAAAACGTACTACCCGGTATCAAGTAAATAAATAAATACCTGTTTTAATACACACATTGGTTGAAAATATCAGATTTCTGGTGAAGTTCTATTTTTTTAATAGCTGGTTTATTTCGTAAATAGGCTTTTATATAAGCCGTTTAAATTAATGTCTTAACTTTGAGAGTACCCTATATATTTTAAAAGTATGTATGTCATTAAAAGATATGACTATGTTTCTTACTTTTGAGTTATTAAAATTATTAGTATTGGAACAACAACAATGGTTCCGTTCTTCAAATTTCTCATTAATTTCTCCATTAACAAAAGACTTTTCGGGTGTAGGTGGTCCAACCGATAAGTTTGGTGCTGAAGATTGAAATGGATCAAGTTTTACCAGACTAGCAACAGGATTTGCACATAAACCTAAAAAAATATATTTATTTTATTTCCTCTTACTGATTATTTTTAATTTAAAAACAGAACAGATACAGTGTGGGCCAAATTAAAGTTGCACACTTTTAACTAATGATAACAATTTATCTCTTGCGCATATCTTTTTATTTTTACGGGGCTAATAGGTGGATAGGTTTTCTTTAAGTTTGTCAATTTTGGTTAAATAGATTTAGTCAGGACCGGACTTACGGGACTTCTTCCAAAATGATGCATTCAACTTCGTTGCAAAAGAAATCAAATTATTTATTAACAATTAGGCTAATACGTTTAATTTTAATTAATTTACTGCTAAGTTGTATTAGCATCCAACTCAGAAATCATTGTTACCTCACATTTTTGATTTTCAAAGTACACTAAAAAAGTTCCCTGTTAAAATCGAGAGAAATACATGCTTTTGGGGCGCATCATTTATCAAGAATAATCATAATTTCTGAATCCTCAAATTATTGACAGATTCGCTTTTACTGAATCATTTCTCATAGTTTGTTTACAAGAAAAAGGTATTAGCTCAATTGCAGCTAAATCCGATTTCTTTTGCTACGAGGTAAAATGCATCATTTTGGAAAAAGTCCGGTAAGGCCGATCCTGACTAAATCGTTTCGACAAAATTGACAAACCTAGAGAAAACATCCTATCAGCCCTGCAAATGTAAAAAAGATAAGCGATAGACACCGATAAAAGTTATTGTTGCTTAAAAAGTATGCAAGTTTAATTTGACCCACCCTGTAGTGCTAAAATGCTTTATAGCAGTTTTCATGAAACCTATTCGTAAATCTAAAATGTAATAAATAATTAGCTGTAATATTCTTTAAAAAATGTTTAACATAAAAATGGTCCTTCGAGCCGGATTAAAAACAAAAATCATAAAATTTACCATATTT
Organism: Listronotus bonariensis; assembly: GCA_014170235.1. Taxonomy (NCBI): domain Eukaryota; kingdom Metazoa; phylum Arthropoda; class Insecta; order Coleoptera; family Curculionidae; genus Listronotus; species Listronotus bonariensis. Next base: position 33,257 of record JACEGR010004958.1, read on the forward strand.
ATTTTGGACCCTTTCAATGACAACCGCTACAGGAATTATCACTGTTGTCTATAGAGGCACCAAATTTTAAAAAAACTAAAGTCGTCTTTAGCTATAAATGATTAATTTGCCGAAAAAGGCAAGAACGCCACTAATACAAACCTAATAAAAGCAAAGGCTGCCAATCCTCCGCCTCCTCATCAAGTTTTCTCTCATTATCAGTTCTTTCGGAATTGTGTGAATTGTTGTTTCTCTGATTACTATTACAGTCTTTCAGATGACCAACTTGATTATTTATTTTGTTGTTTGCGAGCACATTTGAAAGGCAGTTTTTATGGCACTGACGGCATACCTGGACGGCTTCGGGCACTATAGGACTTGAACGTACAGTTACCTAAAAATATATTTGCTTATTAGTCATTTTTTTGCTCTTTCGGGTCTTTCACCTGGGTCCCACTACTGTCCCCCTAAGTGGTGCTCTGTAGCCCTAGAGGCTTATTGTGCCTTGACCCTACTCTTTCTCATTCACACACCATTCATTCCATAACTTGGATGGTTGCTGCGGGGACCGTCCGCTGACCCCCGAGTTATGGTCGCGCTCCAGGTTGCCTAATTCCGGTGACTGTCTCTGCCGATCTCACCAGTGCAGCAACAAGCGCGACTTAATTAGTCAAATAGTTTTGTTCTTCAATCAGAGAAAACGCTATTAGGTTCGTAAATTTATTTTTCCATATATTTTAAAAAACAGAAATAAGCAGGTTTTAAAAATATTTTTAAAAAACAAACATCATATTTTTATGCTCTTTCCTCTGTACAGGCGATCTTAGAAATATACAAGTTAATTTAAATTAACCGATTTTGATGTTATGAGTATTTTTAATAAAATTTGCCACACGTATTTTCCACATAGTACAGGTAATTGAAGCGAGTTACTTTTGTCCATAATGCATAATTCGGCGGGAATATTTTTTTACTGATTAATGGAGTATGGCGTCATGAACCTAAAACACTACAATATGATGAACGAAAGTGCAGCTATTTTGCAAAAAAACATTTGGGCCGGTATATGCGTAACCGTGCATTTGAGGCCCACAAATCGATACATTTTATACAACTTCCATTTTTAAATTTTTTCTCTAAAATTCATATTTTCGACGTTATTACGCGTTACTTTTAAAAATCCTGTGACTTTGCGGTTCACGCTAGCTGGGCCTGGACACGTCATCCAACATCTGGCCAGATATTCCTATGGTTTCTATTCTCGTATTACGCTATGCATACTTCGTTTTTATTAACCTTGTTCCACCGGCGGTACTCGGTCGTACAACATTGAACGCATTGTAACTTTGAAAATATCAAATTTAGGAAAAAAGTTTAAATTAAAAGTTGTAGAACATCTATCGATTATTAAAGTTTAAATATAGGCAATATATGATTTAAAAATTTAATATATAACAAACAGTTATAATCTTATTTATCGTGAACGGTGGGTGATATAAAAAAATATATAGAAAATTTAATTATCTCTAATAAAGGTACTTATAATTATGGGCCTCATATGCACGGTTTCGACGATACAGGCCCAAACGGTTTTCCAAAATGACGGCACTTCCTCTCGCTATATTTGTATAAGTATTTTATGTTTTTATGTGAATTACGTCATACTGCACCTATTTGTGAAAAAAAATCAGGCGAACTTTGCAAGAGAAAATCTTCTATTTCCTGTACTAAGAAGGTGTTTTCCGAACACTGCATTTTACCTGACTTTCAGTAGTAGTACTTTTGGACGGACTTTGCTCTTCTTGATCGCTTATTACTACTTCTTCGCATCTACTCTCGTTTCTTCTTGGTTCACTTGAAGCTGTTATATTACCTAAAACAAGTTTGTAAACATATTTTATAAAAAAGCTTCAACAAAAATTCAAGGGCTGGTAATAAGTACCTTTCGAGTCAATTAGTTGTAATTCCTCACTTCTTTTTCTCAACATCTCCTCGGTCCACTCTTCAGCAATCTGCTCAACCACAGGACTTTCAGGAACCTCACTGTCCAACTGCCCCTTCATCCATTGCTCCAAATGGATAGCATTGCACTTTCCATTGAATCCAGTTTTCCCCATAATTTTGCATTTGTGTTCTATCAATGTTTCAATTTGTTTTTTTACTTCTGGATCGGAAATCATACCATTGTTATTTTGATGATGATGATCATTTGCTAGATTTTGGGGCTAAAAAATGGCGTCTATTAAAAGCGCATTTTAGTTCTTGATGATGATTGGTGAGCGGATGCATGGCTTTAATATTAGCGAGTCAGATAACTCACTTAAGTAAAGCTTTTTAAACAAGAGTTTGATTAGCTGGTTCAGCCAAAGCTCAACAAATCAAAGACGTTGCGAATTTCCCTAAGAGAGTCATCTGATCCATAGATATTTAAACCGTTGTGAATGAGTTTTATGTCCTGTTGTATAAAGCAGGTTTAAACTCAGTTCTACTGAACTAAGGTCAGGGTTTTGAACTTTTTATAAAATCTCAATTTCTTTCAATTCCTTGACACTGACATTATTATTGCGATTTTACGGAAAGTTCAAAGACCTGGCTTCAGTTCAATAGAACTTAGTTTAAACCTGATTTGTACAACTGTGCCTAAGTGTTACGAGAAGGGCTGAAATATGATCCAAATATTTGTAGCCAAATAAAGCTGCATTTCCGTCTCCATATTTTTTAATCGATATCGAGGAGCCGTGAACTTTGTAATAGTCAAAGCAGGCACTTTATTTTTTTGTAGCACAATGCAAATTTCCTATGAAAAAAGCGCGAAAAAGTGATACTATGAAAAGACTAAAAGCATTGGGAGGTCAAAAATTTTACTATAAGGGTTGCAGAATGACGCGGTCAAGTCATCATGCTGATTTTCAGGTAATATAAAAATGAAGCTAATATCTTTAATTCCTCCACTCTTACCTAATGAAAATAGTAACGATTGTGCATTTAGCTGGTATAGTTATGGCCACTGTTTTTTTAAGAATATTGTTTTAAAGAAAAATGACAAATCTTAAAGCCCCTTTATTCTATCTAAGAGTGTCATTATGGCGCATGTGCATGCTTAGTTGACTACAAATCCCTCTAAAAATAATAAATATGAAGGTGTTTTCAAATCGATCCCAAAGACCGGATTTATCCCCATGCGATTTTCAGCTGAACAACTAAAAAAGGCAATAAACGACTTTAAAGTTCAAGATTATTTTGTGCCAAAGTTAAAACATCTTATGAAAATGGATTGGTGAAACTGCAGTTAAATAATTTACAAATTCTGGCTTATATCTTAACCCCTCGTATTTTTTTGTTAAGGTATTCAAAATGGAATTGTCACAGTTTACCTACTTATATACTTACCCTGATATAATATGATTCATGACAATAGACTGATTTTTATTTTTCCATTTATTAACAATAATTCTAAGAATTGATACAAATAGACTATTCCATTTTTATATACCTGAGTAACAAACTTCTTCAAATCAAAGCCATGTTTTTAATAACTATCTCTTGTATGCTAAATACAATTTTTCTGGTTATACCACATATTCTGATTAGTTATATCAAATACAATTATAGTTTCACTAATTGTCTTTGGTTATATTAATAGTAAATTTTATTTTTTTCTTTGAATTTCAGATATCTTTTATGTATCATGTCCTATACCTAAAGTCAACAGATATCGAGAAGTTGACTAATAAACATAAATGAAGAGCGAACAAATAATGTCGATGCTCTTTGCTAATATTTAAGCCACCGTGTAGCCATTGTATATAGACCGACGTGTCCAAACCCTTGAGTCTTAAATAAGTTTGTTTCAACTGACGTGTCTTTACAAATTAAAGAAAAAGGTTGCGTTCTTTAATTTAATTAAAAGATATTTATAATTTAATTCAATATGGATTTAACACACAACAAAAAAATTGCAATAAAATTAAATGGATAGAATAATATCAATAACAAAAGGAATAAAGTTAAGCAGACAGCACACTATTGAACAGAACGGAATGGAAGCGAACGGACATTTTCAAAGCATATAGTTAACCGAGCGTCCTCACACTATCGCGGATCGGAATTCTGAGGAATTCCCATTAAGTTATATTATGCTTTTAAAATTTCCATTCGCTTTCATTCCGTTCCGTTCCGCGATAGTGTGCTATCTGCTTTAAACGTTTGATTTAAAATTTGAATTCAGTTAATTCTAGTTTAGCTTGCCATTTACTAAAAGTGTTGAAGTAAGACCTTTGAAAATTATTTAACATTTGATTTGCAACAATTTGTTTAAATTTAAAATAAGAACATAAAAAAGTATTGACTTTACTTATACTATGCAACATGTATATTTATAATTTGGAATAAAGGGTCTGAATTTGTTGGTAATTTATTTTTTTCATTGACCCCTAACTTTGTTAAAATAGGCCTGTTCGCAGAGAAATCACAAACTAGTCAGCGCCAATTATATTTTACAAATAAGTCAGGTGAGCAGTTGGAAACCGGTCATCTGACTAAATGATATTATGCGATTTGGAGCTGACTGGTTTGTGATTTCTCTACGAACAGATCTAATTATTTCACGAGAGATCATATCCTCATAATTTTATCTATAAAATGGTTTTCGATCAATCAAATTTAGTCGTTTCTGGCCTCTTTGCCTAAAATAAATGAACAAGAAGGCCGCATAATAACATTCAAACTTTGATTTTGAAGAAGCCTTGTTAAATGTGTGTAGCAGTATATTAAGTTTTCTGGGTATTAAATTAAACTTAATAAACGTGCTGAAGCTGATGTGTCAACCTATAACTAATTCTAGATTCTAGTATCTACTTTCGTTAAAAAGAACTATTTTAAATATATGATACTGTAACCGTGAAAAGATAAAACCACTTCCACTCTTGTAACCTTATATCAAGCAATAAAAATCAAAGTAGCTGATAATATAACATTAAATTTTGTTATATGAAATTTGCAAAAGTCATTGCAAACAATATAAATAAAACCACACAAATGGGCTTATCTTCTTGGCAACAGAATCAAGATCTAACCAAAACATAAAGGTTATTAAAAAGCATTCTTAAAAACATAAAGCGTTTATTTTCAAATATAGTACAGTCTCTTTAGTAACAATAAATAGAATAGTATCTATAATAAAAACAAATCTAATAAACTACATAATTTATAAATTATAAACATTCTTTTAATAAATTTAATATACGTAGGAAGATTTGTTGTTTTATACTTAGGGGCAGTCAATTATTTTTATATGAAAAAATATGTTAATGTCATAAAAAAGTGTGTTAATTGTAGTTGTCATTTATTTGTCGTATAGCTATTTAATTGGATGATATACCTAGTCAAAAATTCACGTTGTTAATGGTGAAATTAGGAGAAAGTAATAGTAGCTGAAAAGAAGAAATAGGAGGGATAGAATGTAACTATTAATGGATAGAAATTTTGGAGTATAGCAGAATCCTATGATTGCGATGTTCCTTAGAAACTGCAGTAAAAGAAAATAAACCCAAAACACATATTAGTTCCTGGGCCAGTAATGTAATAGACTTCATGATAAAAACACTTTTAAAACATTTTTAGTAGGGTTCTTTTTGACAAGTCCACGACAAATATTCATACCCTTTATATCCCATCCCATAGGAGTTACAAGAGGACAAATGGATCAATTTTAAACGTTCTTTTGGAAAACTGTGCGCATGATTCAAAACTGATAAATACAAATTTTTACTTCGATTGGTAATACACAGTTATTATTAAAAATATTAAAAATGAATAAAGAAAATTTAAAGTTAAAGGATTTAATTTTAAAAAATATATATTTTTGTCAATTTTTTACATTATGTAGAACCAGTATTTAAAATTAATAAATTTTCTTAATTTTGCTCCTTCTTGTCTATTATTTAGGTTGTAATGTGTAATGTAAAAAAATTACAATTACATTTTTTGTCACTCTCATGAGTTAACTTCAAATTTTGACATAGAATTCAATTTTCTACAATATTTGCGTATAAAATTTTGTTCTATTTTCAAAAATAAAAGTAGTTAGTTCCTGGGCATATTTCACATTTTTAGCTATAACTCGCCTGTATATTATTATTTAAAGTACAATTTTGTATTTATTAGTTTTGCAACTATGCTGCCAGTGTTCCCAATATTTTGTTCTAAAATTCTAACATTTTTGGTCCATGTTTCCTCTTCTTACACCTATCCTGGTACACACTGTATAAAGGCGGCGCTTTAACTCAGCTTGTCAATGTCAAATGTTTCGAATGTCGAACTAGGTGAACACGTCACATTTTTTGTCGAATAAGTTGACCATCAGTGTTTTACATGCAATTTTAAAACATTGTGCAGAAAATCGTAAGGGTTACAGTCACAAAAGCCGCCTAGTCCGGAACCCAAAACATGTGTTTAAGCCTTATGGTTTAATGATTATAACCCTTACCATTTTTGGCAAAATGTTTAAATATTGCATGTAAAACATTGTGGTAAACTTGCCCGACAAAAAAGTAACGCGTTCGTACAGTCCGACAGCCAAAAGATTTGACATTGGCAGGATGTATTAGGGCACCGCTTCCATATATGGCGGTATAAATAGTCTTGGTAGGCCCATCAAAAAAAAGGTTTTAAAAGTGTTCTTATCATGAAGACCATTTTATTACTGACCCAGGGACTAAAAACTTAGTTACACATTTTAGAAAACCCTCAAAATTCGTCAGTGTGTGCGGTCTTACCACTATTTTGTGACATACCATCAATATTAAGACTACTCAAGTCATAGTCAAATTGGCTTACATCCCAAATATCATCCCGTAGATCGAATACCTTGTCTTCACTGGTATCTGACTCATCAGATACCTCTGTGCTAGGAGTAAGTATAGCACTGGGACTAGGGGCTTCACCAATACTCAGTTTTTGAGGTTCCTCCAAAGAGGTAAAAACATCGTCACTAGGACTTCTGTTATAAAAGGAAGACGAATCTAGAGTGCTTGGAGTCTCGGAACTTTTTGTTGAAGAACGAAATTTTGTAGAGCGACTGTAGGAATACTTCAATGAAGAAAAATAAGTGGTTGAGTTAGACATTCTAGGCGATAACTCGAAACTTTGTTCTTCAGAGAAATTTTGTACCGATATGTTAGCACTGGGCGTATCCGGAGTTTTTGTTACTGACAATAAGTTTGTTTCTTCCTTAAAAAATACCCTGGAGTTACTGTTCAGGTTAGGACTATTCTCAAAACTCTCCGAAGGCACGTCAAATATATCGTCTAGTTCGTCAGAGGAGATTCGGACCCTGCAGGACCTAGTCAAAGTCTTGGGCTTAAGAGTTAAGTCTGGACTGTCGGGTGGTGTGTTTTGTCGAGCTAACAGTGTTGCCGCGGTGTCAAAAAAGGCGACGTTGCCATGTAGTAGACGCACCTGGCGACGTAGCGAGCAGGTTTCTACTGATTGCAATGTGCCCACGGAGGAAGTTATAGGTACTTCTGGTGACTCCATGGGGGAGCTAAGGGAGCTGCTGTCCATGCCTGAATTTAGTTGGAAGCTGCGTGCGCAGACGCAATAATCTATATTGATTTAACTGGGCAGTGTTTTGGAATTTTTGTGAAAAACTCATTTTTTCTATTTTTTTAAGGCAAACGGTATAAAAGATTTTTTTGAATTACGATTACCTAGTATTGTCGGTAACAAAGTTACTAAATTATTCCAATACACTCTCCAGTATATCTACTATGTCTATAATAAACCAAAAATGCCATTATAACTATACTACTCAATTAAATATCTATTCTGTATGTGTTTAACTTATAATCAATTAGTTTTTTTTTTTGTTAAATTCAAATCTTAAGCTTAAAACAGACGAAGCGTTTTTGCCGAGTTGGTGATGAAGCGGTGCAGAGCACACTAGTCGACGAACCGCGATAACTGTGGCAGCAGGTCGTCTGTTTTTTATATTATACTAAGGCTAAAAATAGGCAGAGTGGTTTTCGCCGAGGGGGCAAGCAGCAATTACTGTATTAATACTATACAGGAGTCTTTGCGTTCGGCTGCCCACTCGACGGCCTAATCGGAAAAACCGCTCGGTCTGTTTTAACCGTAAGAGCATAAAGACGTCGTTTTTTGCTTCGGTTCGTCGCCAACTCGACAGCCGACTCGGCTTCGTCTGTTTTAAGCCTAAGTCAAGTTTTATTTTTATACTGTAGCCACACTAACTAAATTTTCAAAATTGCAATAGATTGGGTAAAAGTTGGGTAAAAGTTAAAAAATTACGCATAATTACTTTCCAAAATGTATTACATAGCTAAAATGAAAGGATGGCGAATTGGTACACATTGTGTTGCCGTAACATTCACACATTTTAAAAAGTGTTAGGACCAGTGATAATAAATGTATTTGTTGCTTTATCAACGATGTGTTTTTATCTACAATTTTATTGATTTCGTCGTCTCCTTTTTTATGGTTAAGTTCTCTAGCTTGTCTCTAAGCCTGATTTTGAAAACAGTAGCAGATTAATATTAAATTTTTAAAATTAAAAATAAAAATTTAATTGATTATACAGATGTGTCTTCAGAAAGTTCTTACTAAATGAAAAACTTTTAATTATTCACTTTACGAAAAAATTGCATCTTGCCAAAAGTCCTGCTTAATGAAAATAATTTTCCACAAAAATATTTGTATGTAAAACATACAGGGTGGCTTCAGAAAGGGCCTGTTTAAAATTAAGACGTCGGCCATATTTCCTAAACTAATTAAATGAAATTATAAGAAAAGTAAACAAGTGAATTACTGCAAAGTAATTTTATTTCTAAAAAATGTTTATTTGCTTATTTAAAGTATCAATAAATGACAAAATAACATAAAGAAAACTAATGGTATGAGAGCCCAGAGGGGATTTCGGGATTTATTACAACGCGGCAGATTAATATACCGGAGAATACCTTGTAGCCGGTTAAGTACCTTCAGCAAATATGAGCCATCATATATATCGTATACAGGGCCGATCGTAAAAAACAAAAATTCATTCATTAGAAATTCTCGAGTGCGTCAGATTAAGAAAGGGTGAGTTAATTACGCGCTTAACAGTGTATATTCCACTAACCCTTATAACACAATTTAGTTTTATAAACTTTTATAAAACATACAAGTAGATTTTGGGTAACGTACGATAAACGTTCTCAAACATTCGTAAATGTTCTTCTTTAAACGTTTTTTAAAAGTTTTAAAAACTTTTTTGTACGTTTACTAAACGTTTCTTATAGTACCTAAAACGTTCTAGGAATAGACTTTTAAAGTTATTTTGGGACGTATAAAAAACGTTGTCAGTAGTATTGCTATAAATTTGGTAATTGTTTACAAACCGGACGCATCGCCGATTTTAATGAAATTTGGTACACTGGGTTTTTTGGGGCGCTGATTACGAATCTGATTTTTTCGATCACGCTTTGTTCTTAAGATATTTATTTAAAGCTAAATTGGTACTCAATATTTAATTTCTACCTCTTAAAACTACATTTTTCCATTTATTTTACCTGTTTTTTCATAAAATTGCAAAGCTTTACTTTTGCCTTGGCGCCCCCAAGGCTACTGCAATTAAAGATGAGGCTTAACAATTTTATGGAAAAATAGGTAAAATAAACATAAAATGGAGATTTAAGAGGTGGAAATCAAATAGGAGTACCAATTTAGCTTTAAATCAAAAATTGTTTGCAAAAAGAAGGGAAAAATAGTGAACTTAGTTCTGGTTATCAAGTATCTGGTCCAAGATAATGGATATCTCGAGAACAAAACGTGTCCGAAAAAAAAGCTTTCAGATTAGTAGTCAGCGCCCCAAAAAACCCCCGTATACCAAATATCATTAAAATCGCCGATGCGTCCGGTTTGTAAACAATTATGTTTTAGGTGAATGTTTTTGAAATATAAAAATAACAAACTACTTTATTCAGATTAAGCAGAAATAACCGTATTTTTTAAATTATAATACAAAACCCACACATTTAATTTTATGTATGTATAATATACAGTTATGGTTAAAAAAATAAGAGTATATTTACACTTAAGAGTACGGTCATAACAAGCAGTCCACCAGCGTTGGCACAATAATTATCAGTTAGTAGGGTTTGATAATATTACTAAAACAAGTTGTAAAATTGCCACACCAACTAAGACCAAAAATGATGAAATGTCATTTATGTCATTCACTAATCACAGAAGATTTGAGGGTGCGTTCCTAGCCAAAAGGATTTCAGGGTACGTTCTTAACTAATAATGCTCCTCGATTTTTTTTTCCAAAGAACAAACTTTAGAGTTATGCGATAAAAAGGTTATACTTATTCTTAAAATTACAATTAAAGAATTTTTAATTAGTAAAAATAATTATTTGATACCTTTTTATTAATTTCAGTTCATTATTAATTTAAGTTCAGAATACGGCTAATATAAACGTTTTATGTAGGTTCTAAAGAAACGTTTTTAATACGTTTATAAAAAACGTTTTTTAAACGTTTTTTTAAGTCTTGAACGTTTGGACCTAAAGTGTACCTAAAACGTACGTTTTCTAAACAGTGTGTGTTATTAAGGAATCTGACAATTTGAGAGTGACGTAAAGAAAGCCAATGGCTACAAAGTTTAAAAAAAAAACGTTATATTGACAACGAAAAATATATATTCAATTCACGATTTAAACGATTTCAACAAGCTGAAATAATAACAGCATGATATATTTAAAAATCTATATCCGCTTCCCCCACCGATGAATAGGTGTACATTCTAGAACATTTTTTCTTTTTATCATCTCACCTTTGCAAGCCAATAGGTTTATGATGCCCGACTAAATCTCCATTTAGCATCGTGGGCTCCCCTACTGTAAGCAGCGGTGTTCAAAATCAAAAATATATTTTTTGGTCTTGTCAATATGTCAATATCTAAAAAACCATAGGACTTTTTTGTTCGAAACAAAATTTACGTCATCAAAGGTAATCTTACAATATACAGAGTGCCTAATAAAGAAGTTGTGCACCGTTTTTTGAAACTCCCAAAATTTAAACATGCAGGATCAACTCGAGAGAAACAAAACACCTTACTTTAAATTTTCAAAAAAAGATGGAGACATTTTTTCTCTTCAGCTGCCATAAAGAAAGTTATCGCGTGATAATTTTTTGCATAAAAAGTATGCAGTAGATTGAAATCAGAAAATATAATGATTTTTGGTTTCTCAAAAAAATCGTTTGCTATAATAGGCCCTTAAGCACGTACACCTAAGGTTACAAATTTTCGGTGTAATAAGATTAGATTTTATTCTATTTTTTCAAAATTTTCCGGAGATTGCAAGATTTTTTGTAATAATGGCAACATTTGCATTTTTGTGGAAATGCCCGCGAAATTATTTAAAACGCCGCATAGACCAATGACGTAGTTGGAGTGTGCCTACGTCACAATAGATATAAGCTACAATATCCCTTTTCTATTGCTTTTTTTATTGTTAGGATATTTATTTAGGGTGGCGTTTTTACATAAACACTGGCAACATTGTGAAGTTGTTTGAACTCGCAAATTGTGGAATAAATTTTAATCAACTTTAAAAATTATTTACAAAAAAACTATAGACAATTTTGTTAAAATTTTAATTTTCCCGAGTTGGTGACGTATTTAACTATTAATTAAATTAGCTTTTTACCCTTGTAAAATTTTTGCTAAGAGCATATTTGAAACGAGAACCTTTTTACAAATAATGTTGTAAAAATTTATTTTCTCACCAAGGAGGACTCTTTTCGTAAAATTAATGATAAAAAGTTTCCACTCTGGTAAGAACGTCCAAAGATATAAAATCTGAGCCATATAAAAAAATCGTTAAAAAATTTAAATGAATCTAATATTCTAATTTTTTCTTTTTTGTTTACTTATTTTCATTTATTCTAAGTTCCTTAGGCCTCTTTTTGTTTGCTATAAACTAAACCTAAAACATCTTTCTATACTCTATAAACTGAAGTCGAGAAAATTCTATCAAAAATAGCTAAAAATGTTAAAATTTTTATTTCGTGAAGCGTCTCAGCATAAAACTTGTTGATTTATGTTTAAATCAAATAAGTCGGTAAGTAGAATCTAAAGATTTTGGATATCTGAAAGGTGTTTTTCCACTTAAGTACTGTAAAGTACAAAGTAAATTATTATATTATTAAAATATTAATATCCATTAAGTAAAGAAACATACTAAAACAAAAGTCTAATGTTTTAATTTGTGAGAATTAACCTTTATGCTTCTAAACGTTTGGCGCGTAACAAGAGCTGGTGAGCGGCAGACCTTCGTCATTTTGTAAAAACTGAAAGTTTATCAGCGCATGCTTGCAAAACAGGTAGAAGTGATGAAAAACTATAAAGTTTAACTCATAGTGGCTTTGGCAGGTACCAGGTACCAAAGGTTAGTAAATTAAAACTTAACTTTTGTCATTTTGTAAAAGCTGAATTTTATATTGTGTTACTTGGGTACCTATTAGAAGATACTTTCTTTTAAAAGTTTTAACCCCTTGGCACAAAAACATTTTGGGGTGGCCCAATGGTCCGAGAACGTCCAATATTTCTGTTAATTAACAAGAGATAACAAGAAGTTTTATATATCTAAGATTTGTAGGGTCTTCAAATAGGCATGTCCTAAAAAAATTTCTATATATGCAGAGTGTTTCAAAATAAAGTTATTGCTGTGAGGTTAGTTTTTCTAAAAAATTGTTGCAGAGCTCTGTATACATTAGAATATTTTTAGGACGTGCTATTTAAAAACCCTACTAAACTTATAAAAGAGTTTTTGCTATATCTCAAATAACAGAAATATTAAACTTTACCGGACCATAGGGCCACACATAAATTTTTGTCTGCCAAGGGGTTGGAACTGTCAAAACTGCCTGCCGACTAGGGAAATATCTTCTAATAGGTACCCAAGTAACATAGATAAAATTTAGCTTTTACAAAATGACGAAAGTTAGGTTTTAATTAATTAACCTTAGGTACCTGGTACCTGCCAAAGCAGCTGTCAGTCATACTTCATGGCCTCCCATCGCTTCTACCTATGTTGGGAGCATGCGCTAATAAACTTTTAGCTTTTATAAAATGACGAAGGTCTGCCGCTCACGGGCTCTTACTCTATAACTACTCGTGCACTTTAAAACTGCTTTATCGCACTATATCAATTAAAATTCTTTGTGAGGAATAAAAATATTTAACTTGCTTTGTTATAGTTTACAGATTTAGTGGCTTTAAAAGCTAAAATAGGTCCCAATTGTTATAATTTGCTATAAATATTATTTCGTAAAGTTACATTTAAGGTTTTAATTTAAAAGTTGACAATACTTCATTTAATTTAAACGGTTTAACAGTTTTTTTATTTAAAATTAACCAAGTTAGATGAAAAATCTTGAAAATACCATTACTTTTTAACTCTAGCCAAGTATCTTTTTGCAAACAAATGCATACAAATCATTATTTTTAAGTTTAAGCAGCTTAATATTCATAAAATACAACAAGTTTTAGGCAGGACCGCTGCTTGTACTTTCTATTCTATTTTAAACTAAGTATTCTACAGAAAGTGTTCTATAACACACAAAAACTTACATTTGCCTCTGAAGTAAATTTTGCCACACGGCCTTAAGTTCAGTCGTAGGCGCGCGCAGGATCACAGTTTTTTGTTGGAATTTTTCCTGGGGGTTCTGGAAAGATCCGGTCCACAGTGGACCGTCGGACTTAGTGGCTTGTTTTTTGGCATCAGAATTTATACATATTCTAAATTCCGTTTCTGTAACCAAGCAATTAAATTACAAATATTTTTAAATTTCAATATAGTAGTAATGTTACAGTTATATTACACCAACATAACAGTTATAATGCAGTAATATAACAGTAATATTACAGACAGGTCCACGCTACTAACTGGGAACTGATGAATTTACTACTGTCCGCTTCGATATCTACCACGTATTTAACGTATTTGCAATGAAGGTCATTTTTTTATTACAAACGGAGATTTCGTTCGGGTAGTCATGCGAATACGTTTATCAATCAAAGCGGACAATAGTAAATTAATCAGTTTCCAGTCTATGTTTCTATATATCATATATATATATATATATATATATATATATATATATATATATATATATATATATATATATATATATATATATATATATGAATATTTTTCATGTTTTACTGTAAACACTGAAAAATTCAAAACATGTTCTAATAGGAGTCTAAAGTTAAAAAATTTAAAAAATATTCCTCGGACTTGGATAACTGAGTAATTGGAAGTAGGACAATTTGATTGTCTTTGGGATATGGTAATATAGTATAATGATTGACAAGATAGTGAGCTCTGTTGGTAGTGATCCTGCCTTTTGATCCTGGTGGTGTGGATTTAAATTATGTGTACGTGAGAGAAACTTAATGTAAAATTTTCTGGTTTTATCGGTAAAACTCTTTAAAGGGTTTTGCTTATTGCAGATTACAAATAAGTGAGTAAAAACCTCTTATTTAAAATAAATAAATAACTACAAAAACACAAAAAACAATAAGATTTTTAAAAAATTAACAAAAACGTTTTACTATATTTAAACCTACCTTTTTTCTAACATTAAAAAACATATCTGTTATATGAGCTAAAGGAAGAGGATCTTCCGTAATAAATAAAACTCTATCTCTTGACGCTTTGGCAAACAATAACAAGTCGCTAAACAGGAGGGTCCAGTATTGTCGTACGTTTCGGCCTTCTACCCTCGCCAGGTCTCCACCGAAAATCCATTGGCGGCCCGGTTTGTTTAGCACAAAAGGCTGAAAATGAATAATATTTGTAGTGGGCGTAGAATTTCGTGCTGTAAATTGACAAAGTTAATATTAAAATAATATACAGATGACGCACTCTATTTATAGGCTATCGTATGAACCATTGATAACACTTAAGACTCCTACAAGTGATATAACTGGAGTAAACGGCTCTATAAACGTTTGGATTTACCTTTGGTATTTATTATTGATTTTAGGTTTTATTTCAAAAAAAAAAAATAAAGGGGCGTGAATATTGGTATTGAACTTATATTTTTAAGCGTAATAACTTATACTTACCTTACATTTAGTAAAAACTAATCTATTTTCTAAATCTTGTACAGATAAAAGAGGCCTTCCTTCTCCGCAGGGCTCCATTAGCCCTCCTTCGGAAGTTATTTCTCTGTACGTAACCTAAAAGATGTGTATCATATATCAATATATTAAAATATATTACATAACATACACGTTGTGCCTGCTCAATACTATCAGTTAAATGTTAGTTTGTTAAACACTAGTAGGCAGAAATTGAATAGAAAAAATAAAAAACAATATTGTGAAAGTTGCGTTTGGTCCTCGTACCTTCGGTAAATATACAATTTTTGTCTTTTTCCTAAGACTCATTTTCAGTTGCAGAAAATGCCTATTACAATTTTAAGTTGGCACGAGGTACATATTTTATAATTGTATTATACAGTGCCCCCCTTTCATTTTTTGAACAAATCAATTAAAAAAATTAAACATAGGAATAAAAAATTAATACATAATTGCTATATTTTAGAGCAAAATGACAGATGAAAATTTCAAGATTACTTCTGGAACATCATTTTAAGGCTCCTAACGAGTACTGTATAACCCTAAAATATAAAGTGAATATTTTTATGTACTACAAAATGATGGTAGTTTAAAATTACCCAAATACCTGATTTGGATGGCCATAGTTTTAAATCTAAATATGCATAATATGGTATTTTCTAATAGCTCCTTTACAGGTCTTTTTAATGATGATACAGTATACAGAGTACTTCATTAAAAATATTTGTAAAAGAGCTTAAACAAAATACCACATACCACCAGAGTACATCTAAGTTTTTAACTTTCTGAAATATAGCCATTTAAATCAGGTATTTCGGTAATTTTTAACTACTTAAGATGACGCCCAGGAGCTATCTTAAAATTTTTATTTACTATAAAATATAGAATTTATTTTATAGTTTATTTGTTTTCTGGAAGATTACGTTTAAACAAAATAATATTTGGCTTTTCTCCAAAAGGAGAAAAATGTTCTTTATTTTTCTGTTCAAATATGGAATGCATGTGTTAATTTCATATCTTAAAGTTTTAAGTTTTTAAATGATTCCGTTTAAAAATTAAAATGGGAGGGGGAGACATAAAGAAATGCACTGTATAATAAAGAAATAATGTAAGATTTTCTATTTTATAATATACAGGAAGATACAGAATGTTGTTAAAAAAATATAAGGACAGATTCTACACCAAAAAATATAAAGAAAAGTTCATATAAACATGAGATCGCAAATTTTTCGTTCTCAAGATTCAGGGTTTTAAGCTTTTCAAAAAACTAAAACAATTTTGAAAACCATATTTTAAGTAAAAAAAATAACCTGTTATAAACCTTATTTAAATAAGTATATATTTTGTTGTTTCTTTATAATTGCTAATAAAAAAATTATCCCAAAATGTAATTAGTAAGATTGACTTTCCTATACTAAACAGGATTCGAAAAAAATTAAATGACATAAAAGTTGTTTTTTATTTGCTTAATCTAAAGAAACGTACCGTTTTTTAAATAGAATTATTGCTTCAGGTGCCGCTTGAGACGCCAATGAACATATTAAATGTAATAAAGTTAGTGATAAATTACCTTCTTAATACCATTAATAACATTATGAAATTAAAACACAATTGCGATATTTAGGATATTAAAATTAAAAAAAAACCTTTTACAAGTCTAACACCCTGTATCTTAAGAACACGGCATTTGCGAAACCATATTTATATGTACTTTTTTCATATTTTTAGTAATAAAATCTTTTCGTAAATTACATTTTGTAATACCCTGTATAAACTATCAGCTTTTAAGTGCGAATACCTGCATTTCATGGACAATTTGGTTTATCACAGGAAAATCTTCGTGTTTGGGTTGAGTATTACTCTGTATAGCCATAAGAATTTTAAGGACCTCTCTGTAGTGTTCCAAAGGCTTATGAATAAAGGTTGTGAGGTCCGGTCTTCGTCGTGGAATGGCTGGACATTGAACAAATCTGGAATAAAATAGTGGTTTATATCTGCATTTTTGGAGAGATCTTGTAAAATATGTTGCATATTTAAATGTGCGTACTAAATATAGTCTTTACGGTTTTATTTAGCTTGACCCGTATATTAACATTTATTATTTGTTTGGATCAAATTTAGGAAATGGAATTTTACTCATATTTGGTAAACACTTTTAATTTTTATAATTGTTAATTGAAAATGTCCGCCGATACAAAATAGCTGATTACATATTTTTTCCACAACTACCTCAATATGGGTATCAATAAATGAAAGAGCTTAACTGGTACAATAAAGCTCACTATGAAAAAAAAATAATAAAATTCTAGATGGCCGCCGCCACAAAATGGCAAATTACAAATTTTCCACAACTACCTCTCTATAAAATTATTGGTTAGTTCTGGTTTGTTATAGTGAAGCATTAAATGAACTCAATAGAATGAAAAGGAACAACTAACAACAAAACTAAAAACTTGAAAATTAATAATATAAAAAAATATTTAAACGGTTTTATTGTACTGAAAGCTAAAAAATAATTTGATAAGTCCTAGCTACCAGATTGCACCAATCTTCTCATCAATCTGGTGTATTGATCAGACAAATATTAAAATCGTTGGGCACAAGAAATTTTTATCATAATATTTACTCTGGATACGCTACGTCCAACGATTTTATTATTTGTTTGATCAATACCCTAGATTGATGAGAAGATTGGTGCGATCTGGTAGCTAGGACTTACTGAATTATTTTTAGGTTTTAGTACACACATTTTTTTACATAATTTATTTATACTTACTTTACAAACTCAGAATTACTGTTCTTCATTTTATTTGCTAATACACAGTCTGCTTTCTGGATACCTGCACAGTACTTTTTGTATGCCGTTGTAATTTCTCTAAGTTTACACCGATATATCCTAGCTAACATGTTGGTGTCCATTTCTCCATCTTCGTGGACTAAGTGATCTAGGATATCTTCCGTTATACGCAGTAACTAGAAAAAATATGCCCAATGCGAGTGCGAGAGTAAATAAACGTTTATACAGTGAGGTCCTAAAGTCTGTCGCCCCCTTCTAACTTCTGAACCGTTCGGTATATTTTCATGAAACTTAAAACAATATTTTATGACCAAGGTCTGCAATTTTTTACATATCACTGACAGCTCTAAATGTCAAGGTGACAGCTGGGCACTATATTGTGAAAAAAAAGGAAAGGGGGGTCTTGTGGCACATTATTTTAAAGCTTCTGATACGTACTTTACAACCGTAGAATATAAAGTTAATACCTTTACTTAATACAATATGGCGGTACTTTTAAAATTACCCAAATACCTGATTTGGATGGCCATTTTCCGAAAGTAATTTAGTTAGCTGTACCTAATATGGTATTTTCTTAAAGCTCTTTTAAAGATTTTTTTTAATGGTGGTACTGGTGGTAACATACAAGGTAGCAAAAAAAGTATATATTTTTTTAATGACGCACTTCTTACTTTCGGAAACCAAATCAGGTATTTAGGTAATTTTTAAAGTACCGCCATTTTGTAGTAGGTGAAGGTATTGACTTTATATTTTAGGGTTGTTAAGTACCTGTCAGGAGCTCTAAAATAATGTACCACAAGACCCCCTTTTCCTTTTAATTTTTCGCAATATGGCGCCCAGCTGTCACCTTGACATTTAGACCTGTCATTGACACGTAAAAAATTGCAGACCTTGGTCATAAAATATTGTTTCAAGTTTCATGAAAATATACCGAACGGTTCAGAAGTTAGAAGGGGGCGACGGACTTTGGGACCTCACTGTATGTAAATTAGCAAATACACTAGGTGTCCCCAAAGTCAACGATAATACTAAAAGAGAGCATGAAACAAGCCGTAAACATCTAGAAACACGTAAAATGACCTCAGTAAAAAATCGTTGGTTTTCGAGAAATTGGCACCTAAAATTCGTTAAAATCAGATTTTTGATAGTCACACCTAAAAAGTAATATTTGTAGTTAACCCTTTCAGTTTTGCAGCACTAAATGGCCATTTCACTGATAAAATACCAACATTAAATTAAAAACATCTAACAATTTACAATGTGCCCAGGGATAGACTTAACTATACTTGTAAACTTTTATTTTTGATATTAAAAAAACAAAAATGTAAATTGTGAAAATTTTTTAATCAGTTTTTACCGGTCCAAATTGACGTTGATTTTCCGGACACTCCGTTTAAAGTGAAATAAGATTAAAAACTATTTTTAATAATAAAAACTCTATACGTCGCGTCGGAAAAAATAACCTATTTCCGCCTTTTAAAAATCAATTTAAAAAAATATTATAATTAAACTGAGTACAAAATTTATTTTGTCGCCTCTAATTGAGTTTTTTTAATGATTGTGACGCCCTCGGATCGTTGCGCCCTGGGCAGTTGCCATGGTGATCCTACCCTGTGGCTGGCACTGTATACTTACTTCTTCACAGTTTTGAAACAAAGTTCTATGTTCCGAAGGAGTTATCAAGTCTCTTCTCTCCGCCAATGCTGAGACAAATCTAGTGATGGCGAACTGAAGAGATGTCGCATATTGTTGTTCTTTACCTATTAACTGGTAAATTGTTCTTCTCCTGCATTCTTCTGGATTAGTCGTAGGTTTCTATAACGAATTATGAACTATAGTTGATATAATAAACATTTTTTTAACAGAAATGAAAGATTTAAAACCCCTTAGTTATTACTACTTGTTATTTTCTTGCACTGCAATGTTGCATCTGTAGAACACTGTCTGATCTGGCGATACAGATTTTCACACTAGCAAAGGTTTTTCTTTAGAGCTAATTGAGATCACCAAACGCAGACCGGTTTCGTACTATTTGGTTTTCATCAGTACATTATAGACGAATCCGGTTTGCGTTTGCTCATCCTTTGGTCAATTAACTCTAAACTTCTAATGTTTAAAACTATAAAGTTTAGCCTAAAATACTTTAACATATTAGATGTAAGAAAATATTAAGCCAAAATTATATGTTACTTAGTCTATCACAGAGAAACCACATTTTAACGTTTATCATTTGCTAAATCTGAAATAACATATAAAAGGTGCCGTGAAATGCAGTATCTGCATGTTTTGATACTAACGCACCGTTAAATGGGTTAAATATCTAAAAACCCGGTATCCACGGTACCTAGCACGTAGTGCATGCAGGTCTAGTGGACTATCAAAAAATAAGAAACTAGATTTTTGTAAAACATCTTTTATTCAGTTGGACAAAAACTACACGATAAGCCGAATGTCAGAATTGGTTTTTTGCTTAAAATAAGAAAAAGCCTAACAAAAACAAATTAATCGTTTTAAGAATAAAACATTTTTATATTTGCCCAATTTGTGACGGTAGCTGTCGTTTGAAAAAAGAACAAGTTGTATTTATTAGTATGTAGTTATAGGATTTACCTATTTAATTTATAAGTAATAAGATAAATTATACCATTTTAATTTCTGTGGCGTTAATTTAGAGGTAATTCTTGCTTTACTTTATTCATAAAAAACTGTTATAATTGTATAGAGTATGATAGGCACTTCTTTGATAAAAAAATTGCAATTTTTTTAATTTTGCGTGTCTTTGTGAAACACTAAGATTTTATTTTTTTAATGAAAATTTTGTAACTTGGTAGTCCTTAACAGTTACAAAGCTACTTAAAAAGAAATCCAATTGCTCTTTTTTGATCTGCTTTGACTTAGTTTAAAAATTAAAATAAATTTACTAGAGTTTTCTTTTTTTTAATCATCAGCAGCTTATCAAAAAAAAACTTTTAATTTTTTAAGGAACCTGAGTCCAAAAATAATAATAATAATTAGCTTAATACCAAAGGAAAAACAAATAAAAAACATAGAAATTAAAATTTAAAAAAACGTGTATTTATTTACAACACATAATGGTAAATATTTCAACAAAATCAAAATAAATAACACAATAATTAACACAAAACAAGATAATAAATTAAAAAGTACAAAATTGTCTTCCGCACTAAAAATAATAGCAGCAAACATTTAAAAAATATATATAAAAATAATATGGCTAGATAAAAATATTTACAAAATCAAAATAAATAATGTACACTAAAATTAATACTGGCTCAAAAATGTTTTGTAGAAATTTTTAAAAAAATTTCAACCTAATAAATTGTTATGATAAAACAACAAACAGCGAGAATGCAAGCAAAAAAGATATTTATTTATTACAAAGAGTCTGGCAAGATAACGATTTTTTTGCTTTTTTAGCTTTTAATATTAAATAGCATTGAAGTTTACAAGACTCGTTGTATAAACCTTAGTATACAGGGTATCTCTGAAAGATGCGGAAAAAAAATCACAGATTACTGATGCTAAAATATGACTTAACCCAACTTACATTAGTCAAAAAGCGGATGGGTTTGGAGATACAGGTTGTCAAAAATTTATATTGGTTTTAGTTTTTTATAAATAATTTTGTTAATAATAGGTCAATTTTCACGTACGGTGTCTTGCATAAATTAAAAACGTAATACCTTTTTTGAGCCACTTTGTATGTAACTTTTTTAAAATACAATTTTGAACATATTTTACATAAAAAAGTATATTTGGTAAATGTTGATTTAGGCAGCCGTTTCTGAGATATCGGGATTTTAAAAGTCAATTTCTGTATGGCGAGGTCTAAGATATACAGGGTGTTTTAGAATTAGATTCTAATTTTATAGTGTGTGAATCCTTACGTAAGAAGTTCATATAAGCCTTTGTCTAAAATGGCTTAACTTTTAAGTTACAGAGTGGTAACAAAGCTTTTTTTTTAAAACTTCACCACCTTGTATCTCAAAAAATAAGTATCCATTTTAAAACATAGGTTTATTTAAATTTTTCTTCTTAAAATCACCTAAAGATTCAAACTGTAAAATATTAGCATCTAATTCCAGAGTTTAGACCTGACCGAACAGGAAGTGATTTTTTAAATGCATATATCTCAAAAACGCTGGATTTAATCAAGTATATTTTAATTATGTAAAATTATATTGAAGATCAGGAATATTTCTTTAAAAGTTATATACAGAGTGGTTTCAAAAATGTGTTTTCGTTTTTAATTTTTTAAGATACCTCAGGTGGCGCCCCTAAAGTAAACAATCAAATTGATAGCAGATTCTTATTTCTCACCTTCCAAAACCCCGAGCCGAATATTGTGACAATAGACCCATTATTACTAAAATTATTTGTAAAGAACTAAACCCAAATAAATTTTTAACACCCTGTATCTCCGAAAGCATCCACTTTTGGACTAAGGTAAGCTGGGTTAGATCGTCATATTTTAGCCTCAGAAATCTGTGGTGCCTTTTTTTTTCGCACCTTTTAAAGACACCCTGTATATAAAAAGAAATATACGTTATGGGTACGTATATAAAACATTGTTAAGTAACAATTTTGGTCATATTTTAAAGTAAGGATGTTTTTTCGGCGTTAAATATCTCAGCAGCACTAAATTTCCAAATTTTAAACTTTTATTTTTTTCAATTAAAAGCAAAATAGCCTTTCACAAAAGTTTTTTGTTAAATTTTAAAGTTTTTTCAATTTTTTTAATTTTATACTGGCTTTATCTAAACTATAAGCCCATCACCAACCTCTGAACTAAAAGTAACTTGAGGAAGATTCAATTTCCGCCTACGATAGTCCATTGAGGCCGTATTCGTTGAACATACAGTGGACGGCCTACGCAAAGTCGTGGCGGCCGCCGTACTAGGTAGATTTACGTTACTGTCAGTTTTGACAGAACTGGGGGTTACTATGGTCGTTGATTTTTGATGGACGCTAGGTACTGAGCCATTTCGAGAGGGGTGTCGTCGAAATATTTCTAGGGTTAATTGACTTCCAAAGGATCTGTAAGAAAATAATAATTCTTTAGAAAGAAGAATATTAAAATTTATACAGCGTGTACCAGAATTTGATTTTTTTTCCAAATTCATATAGAACACATTAAAATAATATGACAAGTTCCTATAATTTATTTTCTAAAGCCTCTCGCTACTAAAATATGTGACCTTAAAAGACGCTGCTAAAAATATTGATATAACTTTTATTGTACTTGGTATAATAAAATATTTTTTTAATGTGATAAATATTAGTGAAGACTCTTTAAAATGAGGTAAAACATTTGCATTAGTTCGCCAGGGGTGGACAAACCCTAAACAACAACAGTGCCTATTTTTTACCACAAATAAACCACAATGGTGCTTATTTTTTACACCCTGTACAATAAAGGAATAAAAATAGTATTTTAGAAAGGCTCAAACTTTTAACTATAAAAACGTTACTTTTGTTTGATATCGTTAAAGTAAAGCGTTTTTGATTAAAACACCGTTTGCTTAAAAAGTGTTGTTTTCAACCGACTTCAAAAAGAAGGCGGTTATCAATTCGCCTATATGTTTTTTGTCTATGTTACGTGATTACTTCGTCAATTGTAGACCGATTTTAAAAATTACTTTTTACTTAAACGAGCGCACTTCCACAGTGGTCGCATAAGAAAACCAAGTCAGGATCGTAAGAAAGAAAAGTACTAGACCTATGGTTTTCTTTCTGCCGTACGTTGTTTGTGCGGTAAAACTTCCTCTAGACTGGTATGTGCTCAAACATCAGGGTGCATTCAGAATCGACAACCTTGGGGTAAAATTTACCTTTTTCACCGAACTGAAAGGAAGACTACAGTAAAAAGCACAAGGACGTGTAATTTGATTGATTGATATTGGGTGGTCATGGTTAGTTCTGGTTAGTTAAATCTTTCGTTTTAGTTAAAAATAAAAAAGAATAAACTACAACTTACCATGACCGCCCTCCTCGCCCCCAATGTGATAGTTTTTTATGAACAGTCTATAACGTTTCAAACCAATCAAATTACACGTCCCTGTGCTTTTTACTGTAGCCTCTAAAAAAGGTACTAATAGTGTTTATTATGTACGTTTACCGACTCAATTTTAACAATAATAAATTAAAAGGAAAAAATAAACTATAAACTAAGCGAAAAATTATACCGACTCCAAAAGAAAAAAAAAAAAATAATAAATGAAACTTTTCAAAAAGTTTAAAATATTAAATAGAAAGAAAACAATGGACTCGGGTAATAACATATGCACTTAACTATTAAATGTTAATAACTAAAAAGGCAAAAGCTTTTTATCCTTTAATAACGTATATTCTGTTTTTAGATGTCCTTACTAAACAAAACCTTTTGTTTATCGAAAACGCTTCAATTTATTGAAATCAAATAGGAGTATTCTTTTAGCTTTGAGTTTAAGCTATTTAAAAATACTATTTTTATTTTCTTATTGTATTGTTAAAAATAATTAGAGTACAATTGTGTAAGTGTTTGCCCCTGGCGAACTAAATTTTGAATTAATGCACATGTTTGGAAAGAACCACCATTTTAAAGAATTCTTTACAAAACAAGTAGGTATACGAACTTGACACATTATTTTCATCTATTTTATATAAATCTTAATGATTTTCCACATATTTTAGAACAACCTGTATGGGTACAAATAATGATTGTTTTGAAATATATAAAGTTTATGTAAAGTACTATATATATTTTAAAGGCTTTTTCTCTTACCTTATAAGATTGAGTATATCGATTTCAGGCATCATAACTACGTTGTGCTTATCCACAAAAATGATGTAGTCTCCTGGCAAGATGCCCGCCCGGTCCGCGGGAAGCTCCTTTTCCACCCTCTCGATGCGAGGGGTGGGTCCAGACCACGGAAAATCCGAAGCCGGACTTAGCGGGACGAACCAGTCTTTTAGTCTGAGTAAATGGGGTTCTGGAAAAGAAAAATAGTGTTAGACGGCTGGCTATTTAGTAAGACAACAGTAAAAGTTAGTCTTTTCTTTTAGAAAATTTTATACTTAAAATTTTTAGAAGACTATATTTAACAACTTTTCAAGAATATTTAACATTGTAGAATAAATCTAAGTAAAATAATCGAAGATACAGTGCTTTAAGTAACCACGCCTTATCCATGACCAGTGGCGTAGCTGAAGATGTCGGGGCCCGGGGCGGAAAGTAAAGTCGGGCCCCAAGTTTCAGTGAAAAAGGACCTTACTTTCCAAACAACGAGGCCCTTCTTCCACTATAACATAATATACGTAGGTCGGCGCCCCCTTTCTTTACTTTAACTAAACTTTACTAAAAAAAAGTCCTTACCCCTTCTTTTTCTTTTACAAAAATGTTTTCTTAAAAACCCTTTTAGGGGCCCCTTCTATCCGGGGCCCTCCTCGCTACGCTAGTATTCTATAAACATTTCATTCCAAATCTTTTAGTACTTACAACTTTACAGTCGTTTCTCCTAACTTTAAAACTACTGCACCAATCCTTTAAAAAGTTGTTACCACTATTGCATTACACTCTGAAGCATTTTTTCAAATTTGTTAATATTTTTATTTAAAATAAATAAAAACATTTAAAACCGATTTTTTTATTAAAAATTAGGTTTTTTACTTTCCCATAAAGTAAAAACTTTAAAATTTAAAACATCATCCCAGCGTTACCTAGGAAAACGATTATCTAACAAACGAACTTATTTTTTATAATTTCACATGATCCAGCACCCATATAATATGATGGCCACCGCAATTTACCTTTTTCGTGACGCTTCGCTGCATTTTTAGAATTTATAAACAAAATTGTACACGATATTCTTCAAAATATAAATTTTAATGTACCATTAAGTTCTGGTTAGTATAATAAATAAATTTTTACTGTGTGTAAAAAATCATAAAAATGTGCCATGAATTAACCCTACCTACCATTTCTTTAAAACCGAAAAGTCACTAAAAATAATTACAATGGTATTGAATTATAAAAACATTTCTATTTTTTTTACTTTTGTTGTTATTGCACAATACGTAAAAGTATGACACACAGTTATTTTATTATTTTTTTGAAGTATTTTGTAAAACTCTGGAGAATCAAATATTTTCATCTTAATAAGAAAACTTATAATTTTAATCAATAAATAAAATACCATTGTTGACGCTACCAACACTGGTTTGTGACATTTCAGGAACATAAATTCGTCCATTTTTTTTTAGATATAACCTGATGCCGTATCAGTAAAGAACGGTTTTTGTTTTTCTTATTATATTTTTTAATAAGTGTGCAGTAATAAAGCAAAATTAAACTTACAGAATCAGATTTAAAAAAAAACTTAAGATTTAAAAATAAATTAATAGGGGATGTGGTTTCCTTACCTTCCAAATCTATTTCCCGTTGCTTTTCGTTGTGTTGCTGCTGGAATAGCTTCTGGCCCTTCGGTAGGGTCCAACTCCAAATATCGTAGAAAAAGATTTTCATCTGCATATTTCTGTTGCTCACTTAAAATTGCTTTGTTCGTTGATCTAAAGAAAAAAATCATAATTATTTAAACAAAGAACACAGCCCAAAAAAAAAAGCTAAATGTCCTAAACACAAGACCATAGTATCTTTATGTTTTTGTGGTCGCTGAATCTGAATTTATTATTCGATTTGACCCATCAGGTCATTATTAAGGTCATTTCAGGATCAGATCATTAAAATTCATCGAAAATAGACCACAATGGTGGTATCGGTATGTTTTTGAGTCGCCGAGTCTGAATCGGGGGTCAGTTTGACCCCATCAGGTCATGTTCAAGGTCAAATCATTGAAGTTCATTAAAAAAGACCACAATCGTGGTCCCTTTATATTCTTTATGTTATTGGGGTCGCTGAACGCAAATCCGAAAGGTCAATTTAACTACGAATTCGGATTCAGCGACCCAAAACACCTCAAGTAATCATGACTTTACTCTATTTTCTATAACTTCTAATGACTGGACCTTGATGGTACCTTGATCTCAACCTAATGGAATCAATTTAATGACGGATTCGGATTCAGCGACCCCAAAAACATAAAAATAGATTGTGGTCTATTTTCAATAAACTTTAATAATTTGACCTTTGAAATGACCCTGAACATGACCTGATGGGGTCAAACTGATCCTGGATTCGGATTCAGCGCTTCCAAAAACATAAAGGTACCATGATTGTGGTCTTTTTTTAATGAATTTTGATAATTTGTTTTTTAAAAGACCTTGACCATGACCTGATGGGGCCAAACCGATCCCAGATTCGGATTCAGCCACCGCAAAAACATAAATATACCATGGCTTTGTCTTTTCGAACCATCAACTTTATTTAACTATTTTGGCTGTGATTGACCTTTAAATGACCTTGAACATCCTTGACTCAAAAAACCTAAAGATACCATAGTCTATACTTTTGAAAATCAACTTTTTTTTGTGAGGCTATGTCATTTTTATTTAAATGGTGGTTTTTTATTTTGATAAATTCAGGACAATTTTAGTTAAAAGAGAAAACTTAACAAAACTAACCTTTTCAATTCAGTCTCGACCCCATCTAAACTGAGAACCTCCTCGGTGACACTTCCGCATCCCTCCTGGATATTTTCCCCCATATTGCTGACCTGGTGGTCGGTCACCTGCAGGTCGGTCTCAAGGAGGACATTCGTTATCGGAGCGTTGCCGAGGCGACCTTCAATTTGGGGCAGGAGCCGGTAGGATCCCTCAATAACCTGAAACAATCAAAATGATTTTAAAATCTTTTCTGAGACTGTTCGCATCAAATTATGGGACATTAATTTATTAAGGGAAATTCCAATTATTTTTTTCTGGCGATCACCTGCATGTCCGATAACCTAAAAATCCAGTCTGACGTATGCCATTTAAATACCGGCATGGCGGAAAATTAAAAAACAAGTTGAAATCACATAAAGTAAGGTTAAGTCACATTTTATTCACCAAACTAGCTTTATTTAACTAAACTTTTTTGTGTTAAGTCAAATTAAACGTATTTTTTTTTAACAACTAACAATTTAAAAATAGGTTTTGCCAGTACACCTGGTGTTGCAATGGTTTATTTCTAAAAAGTTTTCCAATATTTTTCCAAAACAAAAACTTTACAATGTTTAAAAATGGAAAATTTATAGATCCAAAATCATTTTTTAAAACAGAACTTTGGTTATCAAAGAAATTCAAAGTTGCCTTGTCAAACTTGTTTGAAGGATTAGAACACGTCCTATTTTTCGTCAAAACTAACAACCCAATATATTAAAAATTGACAAGTGGGCAACTAGGGCAACCTACTTAACCTCTATTTTATCGTGATTGGTGCGGTGGTTTTTGTACCTGATATTTGCTTGAAAGAATTTGTCAAATAATTTCTTTTTTTACACTTCTCTCTTCAAACAAACTGTATCCAAATATTTGATCAAACTTTTTTGACAAAAAGTTTGATAAGTGTAAAACCAGCTTTACAAAAATAAAAATACAAGCTAGAAATTAAAATGGATGCTCTAGTAGGCTCTGGACACAAAAAAAACAGGTATAAGATCTTTCTGTGCACATTTAATTTTTAGTTTGTATTTTTATTTTTGTTATGTTAATTTGCTTATAAATCATGGTTAAAATTGCCTGTATTTTTGTAAAATGTAAAAAAATAGAAATCCGTTTATTTTACTTGCTGAACTAATAAAATAATAAATGTGAATGGCATTAAAATAAATCATTAAATGGAGGGGTAATTTTTAGGTTTATGCACAAAATGTGAAAACTCGTGAGTTCAGTTATGAGTAAAACATGATTAAAATCAATAAATTTGACCATTTTTGAACATTTTGACGATTTTGGTTTGGTAAAATATTGAATAGATTTTTAGAAACAAACCATTGCAACACTGGGTGTACTGGCGAAAACCTAATTGATTTAAATTGTATGTTCTAGTGGTAAAAAACAAACAAAAAATGTTTTATTTTGACTTAAAGTACTGAAGTTTAAGTTAATTAAAACTAGTTTTGTAAATAAAAATGGTACATTTAAATTTCGTTAAAAAAATATTTTAAAAAATGACCAATTTGCTTTTTTGAAAATACATGCTTTAAACTTTGTACTCGGGGCTATAATTAAATTCTAAGCACTTTTGACTCTTAAAGCTTTTTTGATATTTTGTGTCCTTACGCTATTTTTCCTTATTTTAACTTGGTTTTTTTAAATTCCCCGCCATACCGCTGTTTACATGACATATCGATACCTTAATTCGCAAATCGGCTAACCCCATATCCAAGAACTTTTACAGCACAGACAGAAATATTTTATAAATCATATAAAAATAATTTAACATAGAGTTTTTTTATCATTTGTTACGTAAATAAATGTTTTTGAAGTAATTTTAAATAAAGAAACCGTAGAAATTATTTTTAGTTTAGATCTTATAATAGTTCAAGTAACTACCTTTATTGAAAAAAAAAAATTGAGGCTAGCCAATTTGCGAATTAGGGTATCGATACGTCAAAATGGATTTTTGTATATTGGACATGCAGAGGCAATCGCCAGAAAAAAATCGAAATTTCCTTTATTAAAAAAAAATCCCAAATGTTGCAGGTATTTTGCCGGTCACTGTATAAACGAAATTGCTTGAGTTTTATTTTGAAAGCGGAAGTTATCTCCATTAATAATGGCGTTAAACCAGTACGAGATTTGTTGCAAACAATGGAGTTAATGGATGGCCGAGATCTTGTAAAGGGCATTGTAATTATTGTGTTAGAATCACTTCATTGCTTAAGTTTAATGCCCAATTTAAACTAGTCACTTCAAAGCGATTGTGGCTGATACCAGGATCTAGCGAGCACATTAGGTGTTAATAGTAGGAGAGCTAGTAAACCCTTTGAGTAAAATTAGACCTGTAAGGCTGGAAATTTGTATAGTGATAAATTGTAGTAAGTACAAAAATCATCACTGGGCAGGGCATCACCCGTGCACATCACCACCGTGTATATTTTTGAAAGTTAAAAAAACAATAAAACTGAAAGCTGTAAGCTTGAAATTTTTCTAGGATTTAGTTCATTTATAGTACGGTTTGAAAAACAATTTGACAGGCGTCTTCGATAAGCACAAGTACCTGCCAGACAAACTGAAAGGTGTGGCTAATTTGGATGGCTATGTTTCCAAAACCAATAAAGTTAGATGTACCTAATATGGTGTTTTTAGAGCTCTTTTTGGGTGCCTCATTAAAAAAAAAAATTTTTTCACTCTGTTTATTATCACAAGTATCACCGTTAAAAAGATCTTTAAAGAGAGCTTTAAGAAAACACCACATTAAATACATCTAACTTTATTAGTTTTGGAAATATGGCCATCCAAGCCACACTTTTCAGTTCGCCTGGCAGGTACTTTGTTCATCGAAAACGCCTATCATTTTTTTTTCAAACCTTACTATAAATGAACTAAATCCTAGATTTTTTATTTTCTATTATTTTTTAAACTTTCAAAAATATACAGGGTGATGATGTGCATGGCTGATGCTTGCCAGGTGATGAATGTCGTACTTAGCATGCTATGACTTTTCACTCTAAAAATTTCTAGCCTTACAGGTTCAACGTTACTCTAAGGGTTCACTAGCTCTGGGACTATAATAGGTGTTATAGCATTAGAAGCTCTATTATCATTAATAAGGTCTCTGATTTGAGAAAATCAGGTATTGATTTGGGGTAGTTTATCCATGTAATAGCATGTAATTTAAACATAGGTGAAGTTTCATAAGTGGTATTAGAAAATGTTATGTTTTCAATAACACTTAAATCTTGGAATTTATTTGTTTTTATTTGTCAACTGGTACATAAAGTTTTGGTTGGTGTGTAGCTCTAACCATTTTCTAGTAATATCTAAAAAAATCTTCTTAAAGATACAATTGGTATATTATTTTCTTACCAAAGCATGACCAATTTTTAAAGAAAATTCGGATATGGCTCATCGTCCAATTAAGGATGTTTTTGATTTATTTTCTATTCGATTTCTTTGAAACTTTGCACACGTATTAAGGAAACATGACAATGCAATAATCTGCAAACAGTATCCCGTTATCTTGTTTTTGATCGCCAGGAAAAAAATTCCATTATATTATAAAAACAACACCTAGGTTGCCATCTGTTGGCAACATTTCAAACTTTGCTATTAAATGAAGAAGAAATTTTTTAGTGGGTTGCAATATGTTGGCAACGGTCCAAACATTGCCTGATTGCCATCTGTTGGCAAAATTTCAAACTTTGCTACTTAATGAAGAAGAAATTTTTTAGTGAGTTGCAATCTGTTGGAAAAATTTTAAAATTTGCTACTCTTGTTCATTAAAAAATTTTTTCGCCATTTTGTCAAGAGTAGCAGAAACTAAAAAATGAAAAATAATTAATAGTTTAAAAACTAAAAACACGCTTTTATATGCAACCGAACTAAAAATTAGAAAATAATTTTTCATTAAAAAAATATTGTCATTTCATAGTAAAAAGCGTGGGGTGATAAATATATTAAATGTTATAATTATTATATTTGCAAATATCTATGATGGAAAAGTTATGAAAAAATAGTAAAATGCACCCCACGCTTTTTACTATGAAATGACAATATTTTTTTTAATGAAAAATTATTTTCTAATTTTTAAAAAATGTTTCACAAGAAACCAACTGCGGATACAATTCAGTGTATTAAGAATTCTATTTTCGCGACTACCAGTTTTTAAACAACAATCTTTTTTATGGAAAACCCGCAAATTGTTGATCTGAAAAATTTAACCAGCACACCATTTCAGTGTAATTGGGCATTGAGCATTGAACTATTTTTCAATTTAGTTTCTTAAGTTGTAATTTTTGTTACTACTAAAAATAACAATATTTAAATAAATTTAATATATATATTAAAAGGAAATTGGATGCGCTACACAAAGGTCTTTAAACATTTTTTAATAAAGTTACTTCTTCAAAAATTATTTAACGTTAAAATTATTTTTGGATTCAACTTCAACGTTGAATAAAGAGTGAATTTATTGAAAAATGTTAGGACAGCTTTTTTGTAATGGCTCCAAAGTTCTTCAAAAATATTTATTTGATTTACTTAAATACTGATATTTGTAGCAGTACCAAAAATTTAAACTCAGGAAACAACACTAAAAAATAGTTTTATGTTCAAAGCCCAGTTACTTGGAATCGGCTTATTTGACGACAATTTACAATAAGAGCTTTTTTGAGGGAATATAATTTTCTTTAGGACTGTATTTTAGTAAAATGTTTCAGATCAAAAATTTGTTAGTCTTAAAGATAGAACTCTTGAAATTAATATTAAGAGCTTAAACCTTTCCGATATATCTTTTGTCACCTTACACAATATTTTCGATATATTTTTCAAAAAAATAAATAGTTGTTTTTTTGCCCTGTCTAATAAATATAAATACATTGTTTTAGTCAACAAATAAAAAAACTCACCGCTTGCAACAGCGACATAAACCACGATTTTGTTCACTTCAAATTTTCAAAAATGTACATGTTAACACGTGTTCGAACACTACTAACTATCCGACCTAGTCTGCATGTCTCCAGGGGCCAATTCTATGCATGTTGCATTATCATTCCGTTTATTAGAATTTTCCATTGATTTTCTGTCTTTTACTCACAAATTTTCATGCTTTTACGATGCTTTTAATATACTATCCTATATTATCGATGGAAAATGAAAGCTATAGAGTCACAATAATGGGGTAAATAATATTTATAACAAAATGATTATTTTAAAGACTAATGGTATTTACAGGGTGATTCAAAATCAATTACGAAACTTAAGGGGTAATTCTACTTGACAAAATAAGAGTAGAGCTTCATATATATTTTTTCAAAATGTCATTTGTTTTCGAGTTACAAGCCGTCAAAGTTCAATTTTTATTTTGGTTTTATCGCCATAAGCATTTATTTTTTAACCAATCCAGTTGATATTTGGCACACAAATCGAGATTTGCAGATTCTAAAACTTAAAATTTATTTACATCATAACTTTTTATTTTGACAGATATCGCAAAGCTGGGGCGCCATTTTAAAGACAATCAAAAACTTAAAAATAAGGTACTGTACATCAAAGTTTTCATCAATTTCAATCAAATTACCTACATACATTCAGGGTGTCCAGTAACTCAACCGACAAACTTTAGGGGCCGATTTTACAACAGAAAATAAGAAAAAAACTTTTTATAAACATATGTCCTAAACGTCTTAGTTTTTGAACTACAGGGTGGTAAAAATTTAAAAAAGTTTTTTAGTTTATGCTGTTAATGCGATTTTACACTAATAAGGTTTATTAATCTGCATGTTCTCTACCATCATAACTTGGATATATCTAAAATAATGCCTTAATCTATACATAGATATCACAATAAAGCCTATATTAAAAAATTGATTTTTTTACTTGTAATTTTTTCCTACTTATTTATGAGTTAAAGAAAAATTTAATACTAAGAAAACCACACTAATAAATATTGAACACTAATATTTTGTTACGTCGCGTCGTTGAAAATTGTTACATTTATTGTCATTTGAAGACTTAATACGTAAGAAATAACAACATATTTTAATTTAAAATATTAATGAAGGTATACATGCGCACATGACCAGCTCTATGTTATCTACTGAGTTTCAGTTAACGAAACTTTGGAAGGCCATCATAAGATGTGTTTGGAACTTAATTACTAAACTATTCATTGTGTTATTTCCTACATCAAAATTCTGGTTAGCATAAAAGTCAGATGCTCATAAGGAGGATATCCTCAACTCCGCCTTTTGTAAAACCTCTTTTTACAATAAAGTTTTTATTATTATTATTATTATTAATGATAAAGCTAAAAGCATTTAGATTGGGCTAACTGGCCAAAATTTTTCCGGACCCTTTTGTATCAAACTAGTGATCCACGTACCCGTTCTGTATTATCTTTCTCATAGTTCTACGACTCGAATAGCCACTTCAGTGGAGCATTGAATATTACTTCCCAATGGAATTGTGTCACTTGTTTTACTTAGGACATCATTTTGGATGATTTTTTGTATTTTAACATGACCAGTCAGATATCTCAACTATAATTTCCAAGTCTGTATTGATCTCAAGGCAATAGGCAGTGTTTTTTCCTTATGCTTAAGCCGCGTCCAGACTTGCAACAATTCGTTTCAAGGGCTTGGCGCATGATTTGCCGGTGATTCAGAGCTTGTCAGTTTTTTGGCGTCAAGGAGCGCGCAAACAGGTTGGTTAGTTTGGACAAATATTAGGCGACCTTGTTGCAAGTCAGGACGGGGCTTTAAATTCTACAGGAATGAAACCAGCGTTATCTCTACGAAACAGACGGAGTGATTCCTATAGCTCATGTTCTTTCTAGACAAACAAGCCTTACAGATGAAAGGTTCAAATATAGCAATATACAGGGTGTTTTTTTAAATGCGTCAGTAAGTAGGTCATATTCCGTTTTCGTCTTTAATTTTTTTCCAAATATCTATGTATAAGCAATATGGTATATATATAGGTATTACTATATTGCACTTCTTTTAAAGGGTCGATAAATTTACCATTGAATGTAGAAACTTTCCATTTTTCTCAGTGATAACAGGATGCCTAACACTACTCATAACTAAGAGTTTCAAGTTAAACATGGTCGTCCAATTAAGATAAATTTCCATTTTCAACACAAATAAAAAATCGTTAAGAGGAATTGCAAACGGAAAACGTAATGGGGTCACGTTTACCATTAGTTAAAATTCCATTTCCACCTTTTGTTGGTTTTCCTTTGACTTATCCTTAACAAAATACATGAGTAGTTCTCAGAGATTTGCGAAAATTGTGCCTATGCTCAGTTTTATATACTATTAATGGTGTATCGTAGACTTAGTATTTTTGTTGAAAACCATACTACGAAAGCTGCTTGAGCCATACTTCATTTAAGCTTTTCAATCTCACAATAATAAATGAGAGGTCACCGAATATTCTAAATATCATTCCCTCATCGTGTCCCAAACTAATATTTTAATAGTATTATACTATTAACCTATTATTTATAACTGATAAATTTATTTTAGGAAATCTTGTTTATAATGATTACTTCAGTTTTAATATTTTCAAAACGAATTTCTACATTTTCAGAATTGATTTTTTTTATCACCACTTTATTGCTATTTAAATTGAGAAAAGCTGGGGACCACGTAGTAAGCTGAGGTAAGTTAGTTGTGTGCTAGAAATTTTACACATATTATTGCCATATATTTCAAATTATGTTTTATTATACTGTGGAGTCATTTTTCGCAAATTCGTGAGAACTACTCACATATTGCGTGACGGTCCGATTGCATGCGGCAACGTATCAAAAGTACCTCATTTTTCATTACACTACAGTATTTTCCTTTGCTTGTTGTGTGTTATTAATTACTCTGTAACAATCCCTAAATTTTATTTTTGGAATATAAATATCAGCAGTGTTGAATTCAAAAATGGTTTTTCGGAGGAGGAGTTTAATATTCCCGGTGGAGACCCTGTTACCAAAAGATTTTTTTTACCGCCAAAAAGGTTCTTACGTTTAAAAACCATACAAAAAACTTTCCTAAGATTACATTTATCCTTATGATTTGACCATGAGATTTAATATGGTAAATTTCTTCGGAAGGGATTTTTTTGCTCTGGAAGGATTATCTTCCAGGACCACCCCTGAATTTAATGCGGAATACCAGATTGGGCTTTAAAAAAAAGTGACTTTTAGAAAAATATATATTGTAATATTTGTTTAAGGAACCAAATATCATTATAGTGAAGTTTTCAAAACTCGTAAATGGTTTATCCAAAAATCTTACTAACACATATTTTTAAAACAAATTAAAGTTTCTACAAAAAAGCTATCTTAGTAAATTATTGCCAAATAAACCGTTTCCATGTATTCAGGCTTTGAACATTAAATAATTTTTTTAATTTGGTTTTTGGGTTTGGATTTCTGTGACTACCATACTACTCTAAATTTTGGTATTAAATAAATCCAATAAATATTTTTAAAGAAAATTGAATGCGCTAAAAAAAAGTTCTCTTAACATTTATCAATACGTTTACTCAGTTTAAAGTTATACGACGTTAAAATTAAATTTTTACAATGTACAAACCTAAATTTTTACGATTATCGTAGAAAAAAATAAAAAACACTCTTTTGGTTAAACGTCGTACATGAATGACACAATTTAAAATGTTATGGTTGCATTTTAGGTTTTGGTCCATGCAAATATTTTTATAAAAAATAACTTTTTTCGTAAAATTAATAATAAAAAGCCCAACTTACGTAGACATATTGTATACTATTTTATTTACAACTAATAAAATTCGGGTTAACAATATAAAAAACGTGGAATTCCATAAATAAACCCTCCCAATGATCATATCATTTTTTTCAACGTTTTTAAAACTGTTAGCTAAATAATGTGAGTCCAGTGTTTCATCTAGGGTATAAACTTCGGTATCCAATCAGCATCAAGTTATCTACAAAAGACAAAGAGGCCACTTTTAAGGACTCTGGATTCAAACTATCAGGCAGGGGAAAGAAAAAGAAAATTTCCTATAAAATTAATTTGCAGAGATAATTACCGTTTTATTTTGTCGCGAAAAGAGTCATCAAATACTCATCCTCTTCCTATGAGCGGCCAAGTTTTACAGAGCAAAGACACCTTCAATCTTGTGAGCGTCACATTTGAAAGTAACTTTAACTGGCATAAACACATTGTATCTATAGTCACGGCGGCTTCAAAAAGCTTGGATTTCCCTTTCGAGCCAAAGAAGTATTTTTCCCCTTCTAATTTATACACTTGATATGTCTCCCAAATCCGACCTCCCTTGGATAATTGTTCTCATATCTGAGGCATGGCGTTCCCCACAACCCTAAGCATTCTTGATCCCATCCAAAGAAGAGCTATTCGTCTCATTAATGATCCCTCACTTACACAAAGGCTTCCCTCTCTTGCCCATCGTCGGGCTGTGGGGGATTCCATAGCTTCTGCTCTGAAGAATTGTCTAGAATAGTTCCTCCACTCACGGTTCCCACCAGAGAAACTCCGTGGTGCCGCGCGTATGCATTCCTATACGGTCCAACTGGACATGCCCCGAACTTCCCACTTTGTTCGTTCTTTTATCCCTAGAGTTTCTAGAATGTGGAACCTGCTGCCCGCGGAGGTCTCTTCCTTTTTCCCCAAATCTTCATGTATTTAAGTCTTGTGTCAACAAACTCCCTCTTACCTTGCTTAGCCTTCGTGGTTTGTCCAAAGATAAAAAAAATTGGTTATTATTTTGACGCAAGAAGGTGTTTTTATTTTTTTTTTTTTTTTTAATTTACTCAAACAAGAAAAATATTCCTTAAAATCTTTTCTCTTGTTACAAGAAAAATAAATCGCGTATACAGCTTAATTTTCAATTAACAAGATCTTAATTAGCTTTTCAATTTCCTGAAAATGAAAAATCCAATCGCTCGACCGTTTTGAAATTGATTGGACTGGACACCGCTGTGTTCCTTTCTATTTACTCAGTCAGTAATTTCCGTCTGATTTCAGAATTGGAACGTTCGGACGCGACATACAGGAAAATAATTTTTAGTTTATGTCTGTCTACATGTCTCTAGCGCTGCCAATCGATTATTTAAGGTAACTGGAATGATATTAATATTTTTACTTTTAGTTTGACGCCATTTTGCAAAAATAAATGTACTTTCCTTTAAAAAAAATCAAAATTAAACACTATTTTATTAGTCGTTTTACAATTTTGATCTATCTAAATGTGAATCTACCATAGATAACCCACACATTTGAGTCGCAGTGGCTAAAAGCATTTTTCGGATTTCTATGATTTTGCGCAATAAACAATACCGAAAAACCAGTGCTTTCCGTACACGATCTTTAGCTACCTTACTTTGAACGGGAAACTCAGACAAGGCGTTGATAAATTCTGTCCGATAATGCAGATATTTTTTTAGCGCCCGCGTATCAAACCTCGAGGATGGTAGTACCCAAACGCTACAACACATTTTTTGCTCATGAAGAGCAACTTTTGTTTCCACGCAGGTAAGAACTTTGGCAATCCATCCAGATCAGTAAAATCTACGCATTTATAAACACATACATAAAAACCATATATTTTTCGGGAGAGCTGGAAAGCTGATGCACCTTTTCAATGAGTGAAGGATCAATAATTTCTGTTTCTTGTTCTTTTTTGTAAGAAGTAATATAAAAATGTATTTATTTTCAAATCTCAAAGTCTTTAAAAAAACACAAAATTTTATATGACACGTAGTGTTCAGGATGTCCAATAATATGTGGGCAATCTCTCGGAACGTTGGATTATCTCAGCAACCATCAAATATAAATGAACCAAATTTTCTGCGAAGGAGTAACTGAACATGAAGAATTTAAAATTTGTATTTGCGAGGTTGCCAAGTTTATGGTTTCTTCTCTAGGTTAGGGAGTTTTAGGAGTTTAAATGAAATACCCTATTTTTATTTTTGTAATCAATTCGTCGGCAATATCACGTGTGTGGCGTATTTTAAAAAGATTTTTTTGCAACTTTTTTCTTACTAAATAAAACATACTGGCCAATTTAGAATCTTCTTGTTTTTAAAGTCGGTTAAAAACAACTAGGTATGGTAAATTATTCCAAAAACGATCCAAGCGAAATCCATCAAAATTAGTATAAGGAAATACCTAGACATTCCAAATTTGAAACTGCATTTAAGATGTTTCACAATTAAATTTTCTCATTTCCTTTTCATAACTTTTTTTATCTTGGAAACATTGTAAAATGCAATTTTAGATGTCCAGGTACTCCCCTGTACTAATTTTGACGAATTTCAGTGGGATCGTTCTTTAGATAATTGACCAAAACCAGTCGACTGTGTTTTTATTTTAAAAGAAGCATAATGCCATACCTCTTAAATTGACAGAAATAAAAAAAAACGATAATATTAGTTTATAATAAAGTTGATACAGGCAATTGATATCAATATTAAAAAAAGGGTATTCCATCTAAAATTTTAAAATTCCCTAACCTAGAGAAAAAGTTATAAACTTGGCAACCTTACAAATATAATTCTTAAATTTTTCATGTTCTGTGACCCCTTCGCACAAAATTTAGATAATTTAAATTTGACCGTTGCTGAGATAATCCAACATTTTTGTTTTTTCTACCAACCCTGTATACGCTATATTGCAAATATATTGGGAAAACTTAAGATTTGGATGGTAATATTTTCAAAACTTCGAATACAGGGTCTTTTTTTTGTAATTTCCTTCGTCTCGTACCCTGTATAACTGTATATCTTAAGAGAAAACAAAAATCTTATTACTGATTTTAGTATTTTCCTTTAGAATAGGCATACTAATAAAAATAAAAAAGGAAATGTTAAAAAAGATGGTGCTTAAAATATAATACATTGGTAAAAATTGTGACGTTAAATTATTCCAAAGGGTATTCGAAAATATGGGCAAAATACAACATTTCTCTCCCTTGTATAACACCTAATTCTATAAAACTTTTTGCAATCCTTATATTAAATACTAATCTTGATTGAAGGAGCTACAACTGGACTGAGAAGATAATTAAAATCTGTTAAAAATAAAATTTGATCAACATTTTGTCTATTCGGTTTTTTTGTCCTGGAATGTATTTTGTTTGTTACCTTCCTAAAAACAATTTATGTAAAAATATCTACATTTGTTGAAAAACATTTAGACATTTTTAAGAGCGTGCAAGTAGAAATCTTATAAAAAAATGTTAAGAGGCATATAGAAAATTTAAAAACTATTTAAAATTTTAAAAATTAAACACACCCATATGTGTATAAACTGCTAATAATTACCCCTTTGTGCGCAACTAAATTAAACTTGAATTATCAAAACATACGTACCTCCTTGAATACATCCTTGACATCAAAAGACATGCATCCCAGAAACTCGCTAGTCCTGAAACAAAAACGAATCGTTTAGATTTCAAAGCCTTCTTGAAACCAGCCGCAGTTTGGAAACAAAATAACGCCCCAAGTGTACATTGTACGTTTGAGGGGGATACATCAAGTAGGCCCTTGTGGCAACAATAATATATTTAAAGCGATATTACCCTTTGGTTGTACACGGGGGTTTGAGGTTCTTGGCTGCGAATAGGCATTAATGTGGTCGTGTTGGCTATTAGCGGAATGCAGTGGTGGGGTTGTAAGGGAAAACAGTAATACATATTTTTTTATATATAGTTTTAGATAGAAAAAATATACAGGGAGTCCGAACTATACAGACTGTCCACGGATGAAGTTGAAGATTTAGGATTATGTTTGTATCGATAAAAAAATAATCCAAAATTTTATCGAACTTCCTAATGTGGACAAAACGCCTTTATCACATTCGTTTACAGCTAAAAATTTTCTTGTGCAGGAATTTGAAAAAACAGGTGTTTGAAAAGCAAATTATAAGAGTTTTTAGGTAATTTTATTATAAAATTTAAAATAATTAATTTTTGATAACCCCAAAATAGGTTACATGAAACTTTTTAATGCCTCAGAAAAATTAATAAAGTCATTCAAAATTTTGCTTAAAAATAAAATATAAAGGTAGTTTACTCCTGGAGAAAAATCATGTTTTTTTAAGTTTTTGTGAAGCCTGTATACAAAATCAAAATTTTCTCTCTGTGAATCCTATATATTTTTTTCAAGCAAAAATTTTTATAAGGAATGACTTTTTTTCGAAAATGAAATTTTTGGCCCATTTGTTCCATTGTTAACCCCATCCGTAAAAAGTCTGTATATATACACGAAATAATGGCAATTGTGACACTTAAAACATTTCGAACTTCCATTGTCTTTATTTTTGATTATTCACACAACGTTTCGGGCAGCAGTACTATCTCTTCGTTTTCAAGTGAATACTGAAAACAGACGGTATGTAAGACCATTTGCCGATTGCTTTTGTAAAGCTTTCCACAATAAATCATAGTTTAGGCAAAAAGCTTATTATTCTTTTGTCCTTCCACATTTTTTTTTTTTTGGAAATATATTCCAAATGAATTTTTAAAACTATCGTGAGTCATGCTTGAAATGACATGATGAAAGTGGGAAATTTTTGGCGCCCAACGTGGAGCATTTTTGGCGCCTAACATGGGGCATTTTTGACGACCAACATGGGGCATTTGTGGCTCCCAATGTAGGGCACACTCTGTATCTTAAGACAAAGTAAGATGTTTATATATATATATATATATATATATATATATATATATATATAAAGGTTGAGTAATGTAATTACTTAAAGAATCTTTTGGTAAATTAAATGTATAATTACATTCATATACAAGCAACAAAACATTGTATTTTTAAATAATTTTATAACAAATAATACCTAAAATTATCCAAATGCGATTTGTTCATATAAGTCTAGATTATTTAAAACCATTTTTAATAATTATTGCTTCCATTTTGTTGTGACTAATCATAAGCCTAAAAACAAATGACCAAAATATAACTTATTTACAAAATAATAGTTGCAGTAATGCTAGACTACTTGTTAAAAGAGTACTGTTAATCTTGCTAGTATTTTTAATTTGTTAATTTTTTATAAATAATGTGTATTTATGTACATTCTACGCCTATGCGCTTTTACCAAAGCTTGTGTAAATGCAGGGTTTCCAAAAATATCAAATAATACAGAAATTTAGCTACAACAGATTCATTTTTAACCACCCACCCGCATACGAAAGGTGTTCAGTGTTCAAATTAACAAAAGCCAATCATTATGTTTCTGTTTACCTTTATCGATGGTCTTTAGTTGATTTTGGAAATCACTGAAGCTGAGCTTTTGTGAAATACTTCAAAAATACATATTGTAACACCCTTATAAAATTATTTTCAAATTAGGTAAGGTCGTCAATCACTTTGTACAAATAGGTGCTATCAAAAAGGTGAAGCTAAAATAAAATCACATTTTTTCTTTCGGATTTTATTTTTTATGATTTTATGGATAGCATTTTAAATAGCAACACTATTTAAGAAGCTGTCAAAAACACTACAACACAACAAACAACTAAGGGGTACAAGGGTAAGGGGAACTGTGAAATGGTAAATTATTTGAAAAAAGTGGATTATTAGGTTTTCTTATGCAAAAAGAAGAAAAGAAATGTCAAAAGTTAAACTCACTATTATACAATGATTTTATTTAAAATTTAAAAACAAGCTAATTAAAGCAATTTACATATTGTACATATTATAAAAATATCACATTAAAAGTTATGTAAAGCAATACCATCACATACAATTTCTGTGATACCATCAAGCTCAAAAATTAAAAGAAAAAAATACATTTACTCTTCTCATATACTCTTCACGCTTATCCTTTAACTTTAAAATGTCAGCTAA
Organism: Listronotus bonariensis; assembly: GCA_014170235.1. NCBI lineage: Eukaryota > Metazoa > Arthropoda > Insecta > Coleoptera > Curculionidae > Listronotus > Listronotus bonariensis. The sequence goes on from JACEGR010004958.1 coordinate 75,649, forward strand.
GATGTTGACAAAACATCGCAAAAAAATTAACATGGCCTCTAAAATCCCTGATTTACTCCCGGTTGATCATAGATGGAAAATTTATAATACCGAATGAACTTTAATTTTGATTTTATTATTGCGGCTTAACATATTTTTGCATTTTATGTTAATTATTAAAAAAAGCTATTTTAAAGTTTAAGAACCATATTTTAATGCGATATAGGGTAAAGATATTGGTTTGGAGCTGTTTGATTTTAATTGGATTACAAATCGTGTCTGGTTTAAGTAACTTAAACTAGTTATATAAATAAGGCTTCAATATTAACTTGTTAATGTTGTTAAAACCATCTGATTTTAAAAATAAAGTTGGGTTTATTTATAACTCTAGAAAAAGAATACTAACAGCATAAAACATGGCATTATACTTAGTGCGACATGTTAACCTTTCAAAAAATATACCATCTACTATAAAAATCCCAACACAGAAAAATACTGGGTGGAGGGTCAGCGAGCGGACCATAGAAAATTTCATGTAAATTTTAAGGGGGTTAATTATGGCTCCCTGTACATTTTACAGAAAAAATATAAAATAACTTTTCGAAGAGACCGATATGACAAAACTTTGTGCCCAGTTTAAAAACATTTTATGAAGTGAATCTTGAATTATTTAATTAAATGTAATTGCAAAATTACCAAATTTTAGGTTCAGGTAAAACCAGACAGCAGCCACTAACAAACATACATAATTACTGTCATTGATTTATTGACACTTTTTCTCATGTCAGTGTCAACATTTATTTTACAGGTACCTGTTGGGTTTTAGCTGAACCTAAAATTTGGTAATTTTGCCGTTACATTTAATTGAATAATTTAAGATTCACATATTAAAATTTTTTGAAACTTGGCACGAGGATTTGTGACATTGGTTTCTTCGAAAAGTTATGTTACATTGTTTCTGTAAAATGTACAGGGAGCCAACAAGTAACCCCCTTAAAATTAACATGGGATAAACCTATAAAAAAAAAACAGCAGATTTTATGCAATAATATAACTTTTTATTTTCTGACTAGTGACAAAAAGGCAACAATTTTTAATATAGCCGACCTATTAACTGGTTTATGTTGTTTTCTGTGTTTTTGGATTTTTCATGAATTCTCTGTTATTTTGTGAATTAGTTAAAATAAAAAGTATGAACAATTATGTGGTGTTTGCATTTAGTTTCAGTTAGTTTAAATAATGACGGTGTCTCCAAAATTTTAAGATAAAAGCCATTAAGCTTTATTGCATACCTAAACTGTCATTTTTAGAAACCAGTAGTCATTTTAGTTACTTTATGAGATCTGTGGCCAAAGCTTAAACTCAATTTTAACCTAAGGCATTTTTTCGTGTAAGTAAAACATTTTGAAAACATTTGAATAGCTATTTCTATCTAACTCTCACATTTATATTGCCATTTCAAATGCGATTTGTACCACTCGGATGAATACGTTTAACACGGAAAATGACTCTAAACCCATCAAATAAACCCCCATTTTCTTACCGAAACTTTATTCGCAAATAGTTATTTATCTATATACGTAACTTATTCAAATCCTTTTTTGGCGTCGTCTTTCTTGTCTCTGAAACTGGTTTTATGAGGGTAGATGAGAAACGTAAGATTAGAAAATGCCGGAAGCTTGTCTGCTTTTCCAAAGTATAACATAAATCTGGCAAAGGGTTCTTTTGGCAAATAAATCTCTGCCAAATTATAAAATATTTTTTCTGATTACAGCTTTTGTATCTTGCCAATATTTTATGGCAATAAATTTGGAAAATACACAATAGTGTAAATATTTTTTACATGAATAAAATGCTATTTTTGAATAGCCTCAACCCTAATTTAGAAAAGGCTTTTCGGTTCAATGTCGATAAATTGACTTGAAGCAAAAACTCTCTGTGGAGTTCATTGAGACGTTACGGCTACATAAACAGCGACGCTATGATAAAATTTATATTCTAGCGAGTATTACAAATTTTAAAATAAATTTGTATTTTTCTATCCCTCTCTCTATATTTTATTTTGAAAGAAATACTTGAACAAGATAAAACAGCTTTTTAAAAACTGTCATCATCCCTATTACTATTAAATCCCATGCTGCCCTCTTCTACAGACTTTATTATTTTAAATAACTCAAAAACAAACGCAACAAAATTTATTAGTAATTATTTTTCACAAAAAAAATCGTTAAAGCTCCCAGGGAAACCACTCTATATTAACTATAAAACACAAAAATAAAAATGTATGTTTGACAAGACAAATTAGTTTTCTTTGTTATCGTGATCCAAACTCGTCCAAGCGTTGAAAAATGTCCCGAAGTTCTGAAAGCCCGCAAGAAAAACAACTTTAATGGCCCCGTTTACAATCGCCCTTAAAGGAAGAGAAGAGTTATAGAAAATTGGGTAAATTCGAACATAATTACAAGTTTAGAAAGATTAAAATCAGGGTAAAGTTGATCTTTTAAGATATTCTCGTAATAATGTATGTAGCCGAGCAAGACCTATCTAAAATAATTTAAAAGTAAAAATATATTTTTACAACAAGCTTTTATTTAAATGCACTAACAAAAATAAAATAAACTGTCTTTGGAAATTTTACATATAAAAATACGACATGTCCAAGATAAGGAGGGCCAATACGGACATCTTGGAAATGGTAAGACATACAAGGTCGGCTAAATGAAAACAAAGTTGAGGTTTAATGTGGCTAGTAATATGGTGTTTAGAAAATTTTAAAATTCCTAGTATTTCCGGAGTTATCTGAAAAATTAGAAATTTGTTTTATTTTCACTGGTCTTATTTAAAATTGGATTTAAAAATAAATGAACTGTTGCATTACCACTTTTTCTGCTCTATCTAATGGTTGTATTTTATTTAAAGTGCGACGTTTTGTTTTCGTAGAAGCATCATCAACTTTATTTTTCTAAATACGGTGCTGATATTCTAATATCAAAATTTGAAACTTAATGTTTATACAAATTCAATGATGTCTCAAATATTGAGGTTTAATCCTAATATGGACCTGTATTTTGAGAAATAATTTGATTAAAATAAATAAAGGTACCAAATTACTTTATTAAACCAAGCAGAACTTAACAAAAACCCACAAACATCCTTTACTCACATTTTTAAAATACTGATATTTTAATATCGAAATTTTAAAGTCAGTTTTATTTCAAAATCGTATTATGGTTTACCCGTATACGAAACTGGCTTTAGCTATTTTCTATCTAACTACAAGCAAAACATCATTAATAATTTTTAACAGACTTAATCTAAAATATCAGTAAAGCTTTAAAAAATATTATATATATATATATATATATATATATATATATATATATATATATATATATATATATATATATATATATATATATTTTTAATTTATTTCCTTTCAAAGAGAGGAATTTTTTTTTCTTGGGGATATGGTCAGAAGTAAATAGGTTAAGAGAAAAAAATTATTTTGTAATTTTGTCGTTACGACGTTTCGGCCTGGGTGGGCCTTCATCAGGTACATTTTGACAAACAACTAATATCTAAAATACAAACTTTTTGTTTTTTTTTTATATTTAATAAATTATGATGAGTTTACCTTAAATGAGGGGCTTCCATTTAAACAAAAAACATTCACAACCTGCGGTCGCAACATTTAACATATAACAAATGCATATGGATTCATAATATATTAAAAAATTATCAAAACAAAAAGAAAACCGTTGTGGTTGTTTTCGTTATTAGTTGTTTTAATTTTGTGGATGTTCTTGTACATATATGTGAAGTGGTATATGTTAAATGTTGCGACCGCAGGTTGTGAATGTTTTTTTGTTTAAATGGAAGCCCTCATTTAAGGTAAACTCATCATAATTTATTAAATATAAAAAAAAACAAAAAGTTTGTATTTTAGATATTAGTTGTTTGTCAAAATGTACCTGATGAAGGCCCACCCAGGCCGAAACGTCGTAACGACAAAATTACAAAATAAATTTTTTTTCTCTTAACCTATTTACTTCTGACCATATCCCCAAGAAAAAAATTTCCTCTTGAAAGGAAATAAATTAAAAACATAAAAGAAACGCAAAATTAAACTATATATATATATATATATATATATATATATATATATATATATATATATA